>ONZH01017107.1:0-46086 GCA_900303285.1 Rhinella marina
CCTGTCAGCATTGTCAGTTGACAGGTTAATGTGCTTATCAGTAATTATGCCCCCAGCGGCACTAAATACCCGCTCCGACAAAACGTTGGCGGCAGGGCAGGCCAGCACCTCCAAGGCGTAGACCGCCAGTTCGTGCCACGTGTCCAGCTTTGACACCCAATAATTATAAGGCACAGAGGGATCACTGAGGACGTTGACACGGTCAGCTAGGTACTCCTTTACCATCTTCCAAAACTTTTCCCTCCTTGTCACACTAGGCCGCTCATCAGGGTGAGGCTGCTACCTTGGAGAGTGTTGCCTTGCCTTTGCTGGAACTGCTGTGTGTTCCCCTCGTCTCCCCTCCTCGGGTAGCCAAGGAACTACGTACTCTGCCACCTGTGTTCTCAGCTGGAAGTTTTTGGAGCAATTTTTCTACAAGGGCCTTCTGGTATTGCACTATTTTAGTTGTCCTCTCCGCCACAGGAATGAGAGATGAGAAGTTCTCTTTGTAGCGGGGGTCGAGAAGGGTGAACAACCAGTAATCCGTGTTGCCTAATATGCATATAACGCGCGGGTCACGGGAAAGACAGCCAAGCATGAAGTAAGCCATGTGCGCCAAAGTCCCAACAGACAAGGCTTCGCTCTCCTCACCAGGAGAATGACCCTCAATCTCCTCATCCTCGTCCTCATCGGCCCATCCACGCCGAAGAGATGGTGCAAATCTGCTCTGGGTACTACCCTGTATAGCGGTGGCAACCGTCTCATGCTCCTCCTCCTTATCGTCGTCCTCCTCCTCCAATTGGCGCTGAGAAGATGAACCGAGGGTGGTCTGGCTATCGCCCTGTGTAGGGTCTTCCCCCATATCCACACGCAAAGCGTCTGCCTTTATTGTGAGCGGTGAGGTTTTAAGTAGACACTGAAGTGGGATGGTTACACTGATAATTGCATTATCATCGCTCACCATCTGTGTAGATTCATCAAAGTTGCACAAAACCTCACAGAGGTCAGACATCAATGCCCACTCGTCACATCTGAAGAGCGGAAGCTGACTTGAAAGGTGCCGACCATGTTGCAGCTGGTATTCCACTACTGCTCTCTGCTGCTCACATAGCCTGGCCAACATGTGGAAGGTGGAGTTCCAGCATGTGCTCAGGTCGCACAGCAGTCGGTGAGCTAGCAAGCAAAGGCGCTGCTGCAGTGTTGCCAGGCCGGCTGAAGCTGTAGGTGATTTCCTGAAATGGACACACAGGCGACGCACCTTCACCAGTAGCTGAGACAAACAGGGGTAGGTTTTCAGAAAACGCTGCACCACTAAGTTGAGGACATGGGCCATGCATGGTATGTGTGGGAGGTTGCCTAGCTCCAAAGCTGCCACCAAGTTGTGGCCGTTATTAGACACAACCATTCCTGGCTGTAGGATGAGTGGGGAGAGCCACAGCTCAGTCTGGTACCTTATGCCCTGCCACAGTTCTGTGGCGGTGTGCTGTTTGTCACCCAGGCAAATAAGCTTTAGCACGGCCTGTTGCTGCTTCCCCACTGCTGTGGTACACTGCTTCCAGCTAGTCATTGAAGACTGACTGGTGCTGCAAGATGGCAATTCTGCAGTGGAAGTGGAGGAGGAAGCGGAGGAGGGTATGCCGCCGATAGTGTAGGTGGTGGCGGAACTAGGGCCTGCAATCCTTGGTGTCGGTAGAACCTTTGCCATCCCAGGGGACAACTCACTCCCAGCCTCCACAGCGTTCACCCAGTGTGCCGTCATGGAAATGTAGCGTCCCTGGCCACAAGCGCTTGTCCATGTGTCAGTTGTTAAGTGGACCTTCCCCGTAACTGCGTTGGTCAGGGCATGGGTTATGTTTCGGGACACATGCTGGTGTATGGCGGGGACGGCACAACGTAAAAAATAGTGGCGGCTGGGGACTGCGTATCGAAGAACATCCGCCGCCATCAGGCTGTGAAAAGCCTTGCTGTCCACCAGCCTAAACGGCAACATTTCCAGGGCCAGCAATTTTGAAAGTTGCGCGTTTAGTGCTATGGCCTATGGGTGGGTGGCAGGGTATTTACGATTGCGTTCAAATGTCTGTGGTAAGGACATTTGAATGCTGCGCTGGAACACTGTAGTGGACGTGGTCGCTGAGGATGTCTGCGACAGTCCAGGTGCAGGGCGGGAGGCATCTGGGTCTGCAGCTTGGGCAGCATGTAACTGAGTGGAAGAAGAGGCAGTGGTGTGACCTGCAGACACAGATGGTGGACCCTGGCATTCGGCCCACCTATTAGGGTGTTTTGCTTTCATGTGATGTATCATGCTGGTAGTGGTCAGGTTGCTGGTGTTTACGCCCCTGCTCATATTGGTACGGCACAGGTTGCAAACGACAATTCTTTTATCGTCTGCACTCTCCTCAAAAAACCGCCAGACCGCGGAACACCTACCCCTAGGCAAAGGAGATTGCTGCAAGGGTGTGCTGCGAGGAACAGTCGCGGGCCTGGTTGGCGTGGCCTGCCTTCTCCCTCTTGCCACTCCACGGCCTCTTGCAGCCTGTTGCGGTGCTGCGGATCCCTCCCCCTCTGTACTGCTGTCCTCGATCGGCTTGCCAACTTGCCAGGTTGGGTCAGCTATTTCATCGTCCACCACCTCCTCTTCCACTCCCTCACTCTTTTCCTCCTCCTGACATGGTGAACGAATGAGAATCTGACTTAACTGCGTCTCATCCTCATCAACCTCTTTAGACGCTAAATGCCTTTGACTTATTGGCAACTATGTCTCATCATCATCCCCCTCGGGAGAAAATGCTTGCCCTTCCCCACCCTCATGTTCTTCAGATTGTGGATGTTCAAGAGGTTGAGAATCAGGGCACAATATCTCCTCAGGCGGGCTTGGCGACAGGCCCAAATCAATGAACGGATTGAACGGTGATGAAAAATGCTCCTCGGAATAACCGAATGTGGGATCATTTCTTTGCCCAGATTCGGCATGGTGGGAGGAAGTAGGATCAGGGTGAGGATGTGGTTGCCCAGACTCTTGGCTGCTGAGACTGGACTTTGTGAAGAGAGGGTGGTGCTTAACTGACTGGAAGCACTATCACCTGCAATCCAACCGACTACCTGCTCCTGCTGGTGTGGCTGCAGGAATTTTGTCTTGCGACGCCCTGCAAACTGGGCCAAGAAGCTAGACGTTTTAGATGACTTTTGTCTTGTTTCTTGGGCTCTGCCAGCAGGCTCAGTATCACCGCGCCCAGAGCCATGGCCTCTGCCTGCACCAGCAGGACGCCCACTTTCCCGTCCCTTACTGCTCGCCTTGCGCATATTTCACTTGCAGCTTTTGCACTGGTCTAAGATCCCTCCCCACATTTTATCGTACAAATTATAAGATGCGTACGCTAATGTGTACGCTAATGCGTAGCAGTGAACAAACGTGCGGGGAGATTCGAGAAATGCGTAGCATTAGTGTACAAATTATTATCGCATGTTTGTTCACGGCTACGCAATAGCGTACGCATCTTATAATTATAATATACGTACGCTAATGTGTACGCTAATGTGTACGCTAATGCGTAGCAGCGAACAAACGTGCAGGGAGACTCGAGCATTGCTCACGAGTACGCTCAGTGTTCGGCCCCGAGCGTACGCATGCTCGGCCGAACAGCGAGTTCGGCCGAGCATGCTCGCTCAACACTAATAATTACAGACACATCCCAACCCCTGAATTTTTTTATACTATCTCAGCTAAATACAGTATAATTCTGAACATTAACACACAGTTATGTTTCCGATTCAGTCATGTTTCAACCACCAAAAATCCCCCATAACAGTGTCATCCACAGATCCTCCATAACAGTGTCATCCACAGATCCCCCGTAACAGTGTCATCCACAGATCCCCCATAACAGTGTGTCATCCACAGATCCCCCATAACAGTGTGTCATCTACAGATCCTTCATAACAGTGTCATCCACAGATCCCTCATTACAGTGTGTCATCCACAGATCCCTCATAACAGTGTGTCATCCACAGATCCCCCATAGCAGTGTCATCCACAGATCCCCCATAACAGTGTCATCCACATATCCCTCATAACAGTGTGTCATCCACAGATCCCCCATAACAGTGTCATCCACAGATCCTCCATAACAGTGTCATCCACAGATCCTCCGTAACAGTGTCATCCACAGATCCCCCATAACAGTGTGTCATCCACAGATACCCCATAACAGTGTCATCCACAGATACCCCTTAACAGTGTGTCATCCACAGATCCTTCATAACAGTGTCATCCACGGATCCCTCATAACAGTGTGTCACCCACAGATCCCCCATAACAGTGTCATCCACAGATCCTCCGTAACAGTGTCATCCACAGATCCCCCATAACAGTGAGTCATCCACAGATCCCCCATAACAGTGTGTCATCCACAGTTCCCACATAACAGTGTAATCCAGAGATCCCCATAACAGTGTGTCATCCACAGACCCCCATTAGTTCAAAACCCATCAAAAGCACACCATTTGGTTCAAACTATTTTATTCTTATCTTCCTCCTCAAAAACCTAGGTGCGTCTTATAAAGGGAAAAATACGGTATTTTATCAGGGTCATCCAACAAGATGTACTGGTTATGGTGTACTTTGCTGCAATAGAAGCACAAGGGATCAAATGATAGCAGTGTTTTTCATTTCAGGCATTATATTGGTAAGTATAAACAGGACAATATTAACTGTTCATTTCATCTTCAAGTCCACAGGGTCATGCTGAGCCCATTTAGGTTTTTGAAATAGGAAATCAAGTCATATTATTATGGTATCTAAAGCATTAAATGTCAAGATAAACTTTGGTTTTCTAAAATGACATTTTCAAAGATTTCATCACATTTCATCACAGTACCTTTATCCCCCAGAGTTCATTTTCTGCCCAAACACATGCTTTTCATTTCAACCTATTATTTTTACTATTACATTTATTTTGTTTTCCAGCATAATAATACAATTAGACATTTGTTTCTGATAACTTTATGAATAGATTCCTTGATTGCTACGCAACCTGTATTCACTGACTGCTTATTTTCTTTGCATGAAAGTATTTTACAGTTGTTTCTGTACATAATTTTAGGCAGTCATCCATGACTTGATTATAATTCCTGATTTGTAATCATTCCTGCTAACAAGGCAATACGTAGCATAAATTAAGTTTTATGTTATTTATGTTATAATGGGACTAGAGATGAGCGAATTGAAGCTGACGAAGTGGAATTCGTTACGAATTTCATGGAAAATTCGATTCGCCACGAAAGCGAATTTCATGGAGATTCGTGGTAACAAATCTTTTTTTTTTTTTCCCCTAAAATGGCCGCAAGCACATGGCATGACATGGGGGAAGAATTTCTGGGACAAAGAAGTAAACACCCACAATGCAATCACATGCAGACATGTAGCCAATTAGCAGCCAGCCAGGTCTGTGATGTCACAGCCCTATAAATAGCTCTGCAGCCATTTGCAATTGATTTTAGACCAGAGACAGACGTCAGGAGAGATAGGGCAAGTGATAGAAAAACGTTGCTAAAGAAAAGAAATGAGGAGATCAGGGATAGATAATCTGAATTGCAGGGATAGGAGAGGGACAATTTCTAAACAGAATCCATAGGGGATTATCAGGCAGTGAAATCGCTATTCTGCTACACTGAGCAGCAGTGACTGGGCATTGGGGTTTGGGGCACTCTGTTCTATTCAAAGAAGCACCACTTGTGTTCCTTGTTGCAGTGCAGTAAGAGGGTTAGAGCTTTGTTTGAGGTACATATATAGAGAAAAAAAAAAGTTATCTTTTGTGTTGTGTTGGGTAAAAAAAAAAAAAAAAAACTCCCTTGGCGAAGTTGAATTGGCCAAAAAACAGTTAATAGGTTGCGGTTGTTCATTTTAGCTAAGTATTTTTGGCGTCATTCGCCATCCAAACAGAAAAGCGTGATATTGTGCTAACGTAGTCAGTGAAGTTGAATTGCCCAAAAAAGAGTTAAGACGTGGTTCTGGGCTCGTTCCTTTTAAATCGATAGTCGCAGTGTCAAGCGCTATATAAACAAAGTTTATAGTGCTGTGCAGTAACCCATTGAACTGCAGTTCAGTAACCCATTGTTAACACACTGTGTAGGTGACGTTACTTCTGAAAGAAAAAACGTTGTGCAAGGCAGTGAACAAAGTATGATTTTGGGGGGTATTCTTCATTTTATTTTATTTTAAAATTTTTTTATCAAACAGGATGTCAGACAGAGGGGTGACAGGCCCTTCACTGGGGAGGGGCAGTGGCACAAATTTTTTGGGAACAGGTACAGGTCTCAGCAGAGGAAGGGACGTGGCATTAGGGGTCACTTAGCGAGGCCACAGCTACTGGTGTCATCTAGTCGTCGTGTGCTGACCACCAACCCAGATGTTCTTGAATGGTTGACTCGGTCATCCACTTCCTCCCAGATGACATCTGAAACCCCCAGCCAAGAGTCCGTGGGTTCGTCAGACACAACCCTTAGTTGGGATGGGCCTGGAGCAGCTCCAGTGCCCTCACCTGTCCTCAACCTGCCTCTGTCCTTTTCGGTTCCTTCAGCCAGAGAAGTATTATATGCTATGGGCTCTGCGCCACTATACAGCGAGGACGAACTACTTGAGGACAGTCAGTAGCTACTGGGAAGCCAAGAGGTGGGGCAGAAATCCGCTCCTTCCAGTAGGCGGTCAAGTACTGATGAGGAGAGTGTAGTGAGAGGTGATGTTGAGAGCGGTCAGGCTTTGTACACAGAGACAGTTGAGGAGGACATTAGCGACATGCAAACTGTAGTGGATGATGATGTAGCCAATCGCACTTGGGAGCCGGGTGAAGCAAGGGCTTCATCATCATTATCATCATCTGCAGACGAGACTGACCGCTTGCGCATCAAGCAGCGGTGCAGGCAGCAAGTCGGTAGTGTGGCCGTTAGTGAACGGAGTGGCAGCAGTGCGAGATCGGGAGCCAAACGAGCACAGGGTAGACCGCACTCTTTGTAGGTGCTTTCAGGCTTTGAAAAGAGCGGCGCAGGGGCTCAGCCAGGCAGCGGAGGTTCCACTCAGTCAGTGCGGAGTGTTGGTGGTAAAATAGCCTACTCGGCGGTGTGGAAGTTTTTTGTTAAGACGCCTGAGGAGGTGAACATGGCTATATGTAGAATCTGTGGTCAGAAAGTGAAGCGTGGCCAGGGTGATAATGTTGGCACCACGGCCCTGCGCCAACATATGCAGCATCACCACAAAGTGGCCTGGGAGAACCGTGGCTCAGATGTGGCGGTCCAGTCGGCAGAAGCAACAGCAGCATCACCCAGTGGCACACAACCCATTTCAGGCAGTCAAGTCTCCAGCACCTCTGCCGAAGGGAGCTGTCTGTCATTATCTACTGCTCCAGATGCTCCTGCTCCTCCTCCTCTTATTCCTCGCCACTCATTACAGCAGCAGTCATTCACTGAGGCGATTGCAAAGAGACAGCATTACGCGTCCAGCCATCCTACAGCACAGAAGCTGACCGTGCTCCTGTCCAAGTTGCTCGTACTGCAGTCCCTCCCTTTTCAACTGGTGGACTCTGCTCCATTCAGAGAACTGATGGCTTGTGCCGAGCCGAGGTGGAGAGTCCCAAGCTGTCATTTCTTTGCCAAAAAGACAGTCCCAGCCCTGCACAAATATGTAGAAGAGAATGTGGCCCAGCCCTTGAGCCTGTCGGTGTCTGCCAAAGTGCACGGCAGCCCTGATGTGTGGAGTTGTAACTACGGTCAAGACCAGTACATGTCGTTTACAGCCCACTGGGTCAATGTGCTTCCTGCCCAGCCACATGAGCAATTTGAACAGGTGACTCCACTTTCTCCTCCTCGTTGTCAAACTGCTGATCCTTCTCCACCACCTCAGCCTCCACTGCAGGGCCAAGTCATAGTGCTCCTCCAGCATACCACATGTGCAGGGCACGGTAGTGTCACGCAGTTCTACGCCTGGTTTGCCTGGGCGAACAAAGTCACACAGGGGAGGAACTGCTCTGCGTCATGAAAGAAGAAATCGATTGCTGGCTTTCTCTGCGACAACTAAAAATCGGAACCATGGTGACAGATAACGGAAAGAACATGGTGTCTGCGCTGCGCCAAGTAGGGCTGAGCCATGCTCCCTGCATGGCGCACGTATTTAATCTGGTTGTCAAATGGTTCCTCAAGTCTTATACCTAACTGCAAAACATTCTAAAAATGGCCAGGAAACTTTGCATGCACTGCAGCCATTCCAACAGCAGCAAGCACACCCTCCTTGAGCTGCAGCGGCAGAATGGTGTCCCCCAACATAGACTGATATGTGACGTTTGCACCTGTTGGAATTCTACCCTCCATATGTTGGACCGACTGTACAAACAGAAAAAGGCCATAAACGATTTCTTAATGATCCAAGCGGACAGGAGTACTCCCCTGTGTAATTTTGATGTCAGCCAGTGGCAGCTCATGCGTGACACCTGCCGCTTGCTCAGTCCCTTTGAGAAGGCCACGTTATTTGTCAGTCACCAGGGCTACGGTATGAACAACGTCATTCTACTGCTTCATGTCCTGGAACAGATGCTGCAAAATCTTTCTGGTCAGGGGACTGGAGACGTGGAGACTGAATCTCACGGCCACGTGAATCTGGTGGGGGCTAAACTGGAGGAGGAGGAGGACATTGGAGCACAAGCATTTAGTGGTTTTTCTACCCAGGTGACAGAAGAGGAGGAGCAGGAGCAGCCAGAGGAGGTAGAGGGAGATGAGGCAGATGACCCAGAGACACCATGGCAGTATACAGTGGAGTTGGAGGCAAGGAGTCCCTCCAAGTCACTTGCACAAATGGCCAGATGCATGCTCATTTGCTTACGTAGTGACAGCCAAATAGGCTCTTTACCCTCTTGGACCCTCGCTACCGGTCTAAAATGGGGGCCTTTTTTAATCTGCTGAGAGGGTGGACAAACTGAAGTACTATAGAGACATCCTATATAGTCAGTTGGCTGCTGCCTATCTGCATTATCGTCCATCGTCCATCCTCTCGCAGGTCTGTCCCTCAGCGCTCCCGTACCACTGTGCCACTCTGTGGCCTTGAAATGTATTCGACTGCTGCCTCTTGCAGATGCTGTTACTGTGCCACTCTGTGGCCTTGAAATGTATTTGACTGCTGCCTCTTGCAGATGCTGTTACTTTGCTACTCTGTGGTCTTGAAATGTATTCGACTGCTGCTGCCTCTTGCAGATGCTGTTACAGTACCACTCGTTGGCCTAGTAAATTTGTCAGACTGCTGATGCCGCCTCTTCCAGGGTCTGTCATTCTGCAACTCTGTGGCCTCAAAATTGATTAGAATTTTTTGGACCTTCTGCTCGGCAGCAGCATGTCACTCGTAAATTTTTGGTACGTTCTGTAGTCCTATTCCATTATTCATAGCTTAAGTATACAGGAAACCCTGTTTGTTTTCAACTCTCAAATTTTTAAAAGTAAACGATTCCCCCGGGACACTCAGCGATGAGCATGGGGGAGGTGAGAGGCAGGGGCTCCCACAGGTGGTAGCTCAGCTCCCTGCAAACCGCTAGAGATGGAACTCTGAGCTTTCTTGGCGTACTGTGTCAATACTGACATTTTGCCACAGTTGAGGCAAAGCTGGAGCCTTCACTGCCCCTCCTCTTTCTGACGTTCCCGTCTGCTGGCATAACCATCCCCGATACTGATAAGAACATATACTACAGTTGATCTTAACCAAAAAGCCGAGAATTCTTTTTTACGGTCTGCTCTTCAGGGTATGTCACCATGCCACTCTCTGGCCTGATGCTGCTGCCGCCGCCAGCTCCATGTGCCGTCTCCTAGCTGCTGCTACATCAAAATTATGTAATTGTGCCACTCTGTGGCCTCCAAATTGTACTACTAACTCCACTGTTGCTGCCACTTCCAAGGTCTGTCATTCTGCCACTCTGTCGCCTACTCATGCTGCTGCCACCTGGCCACATTGTCGTCATGCCACTCTATAGTCTGATGATGCTGCTGCCACTGCCATCTTCACGCTGTCTGGGGGGGGGGGGCTCTGCTTGTATAAGTGTGTAATAGAATAGGTACTGTCGAAATGTATGTGGAATCAGTGAATTGGTGTAAAAGGCGTGTGCTTTTGGCACTCTAGTAGGATCTTGGGCCTCTGCAAGATTCTTTATAGCTGGCGCTAACATTGACCTTTAAGGCTGAGTTCAGACTTGATTATTTGGTGAGTTTTGGCCCCTTAACTGCCCAAATACATAAAAGTGTGCAGCGATTCTAAGAGCGACGCCTGTTATGTGCGTGTCACACTGGCTCACAGTATTCTTTCATTACCACAGTAGACTCCCTATGCATTTTACTGCAAGGCACAGTGTTCTACACCACTATCCAGGCTCTCTGCAGCCTGGAAGTAGCCGTTTTTTAACGCGATTCGCCACAAATTTATTCGGATCAAAGCAAATCTTTTCGGAAAATTTGGCAAACTAGCCGAATCGAATTTTTGAAAAATTTGCTCATCTCTAAATGGGACCAGACAAAGTGATTTGATTTTATTATGTGATTGATGAGTGACACTTTTATTTTACTTAGAATGTTTTGCATTTAGTTTGTATACAACTTTGAAGCACAGGAAAATTATACAAATGGGGTAGGGAATTTAACTTACCAATATCATTATATAGTTTGTGTGTTATTGAATGTTTTTGGTTTAAGGGAAAGCATGTTAATTTCTTCAATACTCTCTTACAATTTTTTTAATCATCTCACAAGTAGTTTCCAAAATGTTCTGCTCAGTAGATGTTGCTGAGCTGAAGTATCAGGCAAAGCTAAATGTATTGAATAGACCTCTGTTTGGACTAATGCTTAATTCACACCTCAGTGTCCGGTCAGTGATTTCCATCAGTGATCTTCAACCAAAACCAGGTGGGGCTCTAAACACAGAACAGGTGCAAATTTTTCCCTTATACGTTATGTCTGTATAGGCTCCAATCCTGGTTTTGGCTCACAAGATTTGCAAAACAGTAATTGTGGATTTTCTGATGTTCTTTTCTACAGATCCTCTCAAGCTGTCTGGTTAGATGGGGCCCAGAGACAGTGATTTAGAAAGCCTTTGGTTTTAAAATGTTAGTTTGGAACAGTTCAGGAATAGCACAGTGACAGTATATGGAGGAGACTTTATCCACACTTTCTGGAGAGCATAGAGTGCAGAATCAAATAGAACAGTGTCACCCTTCCTTAATAGAGAAGCAATTCTATTACACCTTGATGAACTAATTGGGGTGAAAAAGCTGCCTAATACTACTGCTATTGTGATGCCCACATTGTTTTATACATACGTAATTCTATACCGTCTTGATTCTCTAATCGGGATTAAAAAGCTGCCTAATACTACGGCTATTGTGGTGTCCACATTGTTTTATACATACAGTAAGTAATTATATAATGCCTTTATTCTGTAATTGGAGTGAAATACTGCTCTAAATATTTTGTCACGTATTTGGTTTTACACCTTATGTTATAGATAAGAAATTGCACTAGGCCTTGTTTCTGTAATTTGGGTAAAATAGCAGTCTAATATTTCTGCTTTTAGGTTGTTCACATTGTTTTATATATAAGTTATTTAGACCTTGATTCCCTAATTGTGGTGAAAAAGTGGTCTAATAGTACTGCTTTTTACACTTACAGTTACTGTTACTGTATGTCTGACAGACAGGAGCAAGGGCTTTCCAAGGAGCAGGCAGTGGCAAAATGTTTCTGGAGCTGGCAGAATTAGCAGCAAAAGAAGGGGGAGTAGTAGCAGCAGTTGCAACAAATGACCAGAGCTGCCAGTGTCATCAAGTGGTCGTGTTTTGGCCAGCAACCCAGCTGTCTGTGAATGTTTGACCCAGTCTTCCACGTTATCTCAACTGACATCAGACACCCAATACCAGGAGTTGGTGGGTTCCTCTGACACCATGCTTAATTGGCATGGCCAAGGAACAAGCTCTGAGCTCCCACCTGACCTAAACCTGTCTGTTTCTTTTTTGTTCCTTCTGCTTGGGAAGTATTGTATGCTGCTGTCTCTGCTCTGCATTTCACCGAAGACAAGCATGTTGAGGGCAGTCAACAGCTACTGCTCAGCCAAGATTTGGAGGAGAGATATGCTGGTTCCTCCTGTAGGTGGGCAAGTCGTGATGATGAGAGTTGCATGGGGCAGGTGTTGCAAGCGGTCAGGCACGCAGCCTTGAGACTGGTGAGGGTGATATCAGTGCAGGCAGTAATGGATAATGATGTAGCTAATCACATGTGGGAGCCAGGTGGAGTGGGGGCTTCATAATCATCATCATCATCATCAAAGGGTGAGGGTGGCAGCTTGCGCCTGAGACAGTGGGTGAGTCAGCAGGGTGCAAGTGTGGCTGTGAGTCAGCAGGGTGGCAGCAGTGTGAGATCTGAAGTTAAAAATGCCCAGGGTAAACTGCCTGCTATTCAGAAGCCTACCTGTCTGGGAACAACCAGCAGAGCATAGTTTCATAGAGGCAGCAGCAGAAACGCCTGGAGTAGTGTAGGTAAAATGTAATTTTCTCTGGTGTGGGAATTATTCATAAAGTCTCCGGAGGACGTCAGAGTGGCTGTGTGTAGAATCTGTGGGCAGAAGGTGAAGCATGGCCAGGATGTCAATGATGACACCATAACCCTGTATCAACACATGGATCGCCACCATAAAGTAAAATGTTTTGGTGCAGCTTTAGGCATCTCCTAGCGGCCCGAAACCTTTTTACAGCAGTCAAGGCTCCACCACCTTAGTAGAAGGGAGCTTTGTTTCCTTCCCATCATCTAATGGTCCTGATGATCCTGTTCAGGCAATCGCAAAAAGACAAAAGTACATGTGCACTCATCCACCAATGGTACAGAAACTGAACATGCTCCTGGCCAAGTTGCTGCTACTACAGTCCCTCCCTTTTTGTGTTTGACTCTGCACCTTTCAGTCAACTGATGACCTGTGCCAAGCCGAGATGGTGGGTCCCAAGCCGTCATTTCTTTGTGAACTTTAACTGTGGTCAAGGACAATATATGTCCTTTATGCCCCACTGGGTAAATATAGTTCCTGCCCAGGCAAACCAGCAACTTGGCCAGGTGACGGCAATGTTGTCTCTAAATTCTCAAGCTGTGATTCCTCTGCCAATGTCCTCCTCTGCCTCCTCATCCTCAACCTTGGCCTCAGCCTGTACGCTAAGAACAATTTGAAGTGCTCCTCCAGCACATCACCTATTGAGAGCATGGTGGTGTCACACTGTTCTGCACCTGGTTTGCCAAGGCGAGCAGAGTCACACCGGAGAGGAACTGCTCCACATCCTTGTCTTCCACCCAACTGCAAGACATCTTGAAAATGGCCAAGAAACTTTGCATGCACTTCAGTCACTCTTACAAAACAAACACTCCTTGAGCTGCAAAGGCAGAATAGTGTTCCTCAACACTGATTCATATGCAATGTTTCCACCTGTTAAAAAATTCACTCTCCACATGTTGGACCACCTATATGAGCAGAGGAAGACCGGGAATAATTTCTTGAGGATGTAGGTGGACAGAAGTACTCCCCTGTGTAACTTTGATGTTAGCCAGTGGCAGCTCATGCATGACACCTTCTGTTTGAGGAGGCCACTTTATTTGTTAGTCACCAGGACCATGGGATGAATGATGTTATTCCACTCCTTCACGTCCTGGAGCAGATGGTGATAAATCTGGCTGGCTAGCGGACAAAAGACATGGCTCCTATGTCTGCCACCTGAGCCCTGTGGGGGCTGAACTGACGGAAGAGGAGGACTTTCACGCACAAGCAATGTATACAAAAATGGGTGGTTTTTCTATACAAGTTACAGGAGAGGAGCATGAGGAGCTGGAGGGTGATGAGGTAGACCAAGCAGATGATCCTCACATACCATGGCAGTATGCAGTGGAGAATGAGAATAGTGATGTCAACACAAACTTACTACTGACACCCTCTCCACTCTGTCATGGACCTACTACTTGTATCAGCATGTAACTGAACATGTTCTATAGCAATCTATGTGGAATCAGCTGATGTGGTAAAAGGAGAGCACTCTTTCACTCTATAATATATTCCTGGACCACTGCACAGTTAAATCCATTATACCTGATGCTAACATTGACCTGTAAGGCTAAATTTATGACCAAATAAGTGAAGTGATACCTGTCACCTGTTTCACTACCACAGCTCCCTAGCTATGTATGTTTCTGTAATGCACAATGGTGTACACCAATATACACGCTCCCTGCATCCTGGAAATAGCTTTTTTTTGTCATAAATCTGTTTATTGAGAATTGCACAATACAGAAAGAACGAGGTATAATAATATTATGCAAAATGACATATCCATGAAAAAAAATCACAATTGTAAGAACAGCTAAGGTACAACCAGCGTGAAATGCAACCAATATACCTCAAATGAAGGTGGGTCTCTCTTTTTTCCATTTTAGGTACGGGGAAGGGGAGAGAGAAGGATATGGCGGTAGAGGGGGAAGGAAAAGAAGTAGGTGAGGAAAGGGGAGAAGGAGAAGAAGGAGATGGATACTTAATATAACACAAGAGAAAACATAATTCAACATATAACAACTCCCAGAGTCAGCAACATAAGTTCTTCAAGTATTAAGTTATTCAGGTGGTTCTAACATAAGGTAGGTTACAGGTGCACCTTTCATATAAGTAGGTAGTAGCAAAAACCTTTAGAAATTAAACATTAAGTGTTAAAAGCTCGTTGGACTTGCTGTAGAGACTTGTGGCTTAGATTGTCTATAATTCAACCAAAGCTTTCAAAGTGTTCTATTTGCCCAGCTTGCTAGTTCCTCTAGTCCAGGGGTGGCCAACCTTACAGACACAAAGAGCCACAAAAAAAAGTATGACTACCAGAAGCCACAAGGTATACATTTACACAAATATGCGTGCACACAACAGTATTACTGCAATTGAGTTTTCAAACATTTAAAAATGTCTTTAAACCACCTTTCCTACCTGTCAGTTGACTGCCTTATGCTCAGATCACCGCCCCATGCTCAGATGACCCCTCATGCTCAGATTACTGCCCCATGCTCAGATGACACCCTCATGCTCAGATGACCGCCCTCATGCGCAAAAGACACCCTCATGCTCAGATGAAAACCTCATGCTCAGATGACGCCCATGCTCAGATGACCCCTCATGCTCAGATGACCCCTCATGCGCAGAAGACACCCTCATGCTCAGATGACACCCTCATGCTGAGATGACACCCTCATGCTCAGATGACGCCTATGCTCAGATGACCGCCCATGCTCAGATGACCTCTCATGCTCAGATGACCGCCCTCATGCTCAGATGACCGCCCCATGCTCAGATGACACCCTCATTCTCAGATGACGCCTATGCTCAGATGACCGCTCTCAGGCTCAGATGACTGCCCCATGCTCAGATAACCCCCCCTGCTGAGATCATGTGGGGGGAGGGCGGTTAAGATTTGACATAGGGGAGATCTGACCATAGGGTGTATGGTTTTTTGGTGTGTGATGTGAACTCTTGGGGGGGGGTGAATGGGGGGCTTCATTTTGTGGGTCTGATGAGAATTTGGGGGTCTTATATGAGCTCATACTACCCCCATGTCAGATAAGATGATCAGTACTTTAATTTTTAAAAAAAGTCATTCATTTACCTTGGCTTTACTGCCACTTGGCTTTACTCCCACTCCTCTACTTTGAGGTACTTGGTGCTCTCTACAATGTCCTGACGTGCAAAGCGTCAGGTCAGAGCGTGGACCTTACACGTGATACGTCCTAACGCTTGGCACGTCAGGACATAGAGGAGCGCAATGCTGGGAGGAGTGTAAAGGTAAAGCTAGCCCGCTCCCCTGTGATCCCGTCAGTAATCAGTAATGGTAAAGGAGAGCGGGCCACTCCACTCAACTCCCCTGCAATCTTTAGTGATGGGAGAGGGCCGCTCTGCTCCCCTGAGAGCTGCACATTATGGCAGAGGGAAGCGGGACGCACCTCTCCCCTGCGAGCCACAAGCTACATGGCAAGGAGCCGCATGCGGCTCACAAGCCACGGGTTGGCCACCCCGGCTCTAGTCTATAAATTTGGATCACCCGATCAATCCATAGAGAGATAGATGGTGGAGAAAGGTCCAGCCATTTGAGCAGGATCAGGAGTTTAGCTGGTTGAATAAGATGTGTAGCTACGTTCGCTTTGTTGGGTGTCCAGTTAAAACTGGGTAGCCATAGGAGAATGGATTCAGGGGTGAAGGAGAATTTAGTGTTACATACTTTCTCAAGTATTTTAAATATGTCTTCCCAATATTTTTTAATTATAGGACAGGACCAAAAAATGTGACCTAAAGTCCCCTTCTCATTCTTGCATCTCCAAATAAGTTATTCTCATTGAGTCCCATCTGATGAAGTATAACTGGGGTTTTGTACCACCTTGTCATAATTTTATAGGAATTTTCTTGTATTCTAACACATTGTGAGAACCCATGTGAGTGTGAATGAATAATATGAATGTCGCTCTCTGAAAAAAAGCCCCATCCTCTGATGTATGCTGGTGTACTTTTTCCTACCTCTCTTGAAATTAGTTGTTTGTAAAAGAAGGACACTAATCTGGAAGGTGGTTTATCAGAGCTAAGCAGTTTTTCTAACGAAGATGGATCAGGAAGAGTAGGGGTCTTCTTATGCATCTCTTTTAGTGTCTTATGCAGGTTTGAGGTTGCTAAGGCTACTTTCACACTAGCGTTTTAAAATTCCGGTATTGAGTTCCGTCATAGGGGCTCAATACCGGAATAAAACGCTTCAGTTTTGTCCCCATTCATTGTCAATGGGGACAAAACTGAACTGAAGACAACGGAATGCTCCTGAAAGCATTCCGTTCCGTCTTCAGACCGGAGAACAAACCGCAGCATGCTGCGGTTTGCTCTCCGGTCCAGGCATCCGCACCAAGACGGATCCGGAATGACCCCCAATGCAAGTCAATGGGGGTGGATCCGTCTGGTGTGACCATAATGGTAACCGGATCCGCCCTCCATTGACTTTCAATGGAGTTCATTACGGATCCTGCTACACATAGACACATACAGACACAGACATACACATAAACATAAACATACACACACATATAGACATACAAATACACATACATACTTACATGCTCCCCGGCAGGTCTTCGGAACGTCGGAGGGACAGGACGGCGCGCACAGGTGACGATTCCACCAGGCGCCCAGCAGAGGGCGCTGTGGGGAATCGTGACCTGTATGAGCCGTCCTGTCCCTCTGACACTCCGAAGACCTGCCGGGGAGCATGTAAGTATGTATGTGTGTTTGTTTGTCTATATGTGTGTGTATGTTTATGTGTATGTATGTACTGTGTGACATGTGTGGGGCCGGAGCGCAGTTCCGGCTCCACACATGTCACTGCAGCAGGCATGATCCGGCAGCACCCTTCACCTGCCGGATCAGGCCTGCCGCCAGTGTGAAAGTAGCCTAAGAAATCAAGAGGAGGGCCTTTGTCTACTGGGTGGAAAAAGAAGTCAGGGCACCCCTTGGTCAATGCTAGAAAATCTTTTAGTTTATGCGATCCACATCTGTCCCAGCCTGGCGGTAAGACAGATAGGTCCAGGTGAGAAAGAAATGGGAGAAACCTAACAGGCATGTGACATGAAGGAACATTCAAAAGATGTTTATCCCTATTAAGGAATAGCTGGGATAGTACTCTGTGTGATAATGTTGGGTACAGTAATTTTCCTTGGAATGTCCTACAATCCCATTTCATCAAATACTGAGAAGGAGGCTCTTCCACAGTGTGAGCTAAGGTTACTGTGGCGGGAATCTTCTAATTGGAGCCATCTCTTCAGGTGTGTGGCCGAATAAAACATCACAGAGGGTCACAAAGGCCTAAGCCACCTAAGTGGCGTTGAAGGATAAGTCTAGAGTAAGGTGTTCTCGGCCGTCACCCTCCCCATAAGAAGTAAGTAAAGACAGACCACACCTTTTTGAAATAAGAACTTGGGATGGAAATGGGCAGCATCTGTAGTAGGTAGAGCAATTTGGGCATAATATAGATTTTTAGCAGATTTTTTCTCCCTATCCACGAGAGAAATGGTACGGACAGGGAGCAAAGTTGTGTTTTCAGTTTTTGCAATAATGGGGGGTAATTAGTAGGATACAGCAAAGATGGCTTACTGGTTAACTGAATACCTAAGTATTTTATAAGAGTGTTGCCAACGGAAGGGTGCTAGCTTCTTAAGTGTCAGGATGTTTCCCGAGGGGACATTGATGTTGTAGTGCTTCTGATTTCCTATAGTTGATTTTAAAGTTAAAGAGCTTGCCAAATCTTTCAAATAAGTCTAAGACATGTGGGAATGCCTGCATAGGGTTTAAAATCAGTAAAAGCAAGTCATCAGCAAATGCTGCACACTTATGTTATTTATTTCCTATTTGAATGCCCTGTACATTTGTGTTTTCTCTGGTGGCCTGTAGGAATGTTTCCATAGTTAAAATTAGAGATGAGCGACTCATTCAAAATTTTATTTGCCGAAAATTCGCCAAACTTTTCCTAACATTCGTGTATTTGACGAATAGATTTGTTGTATTTGCGTATAAAATATACGTTATTATGTGGCTGTTAGCAAACATTTGCGCACTAATAATGAACGTTGTTAAAAATGTACGCAATTTCTTAGAAGACATACGCATGAGAGTACAAATTGCGTACAAATCCTCAGCGTGCTATTGTCTAACGATTACATAATACGCAGGTACGCACGACGTGAGGCCGCGGCGTGCACTCCTCAGAGGCTGAGCGAATAGTTGAAAATGGCATCCAGGCGACCCTCATCATTTAGCTCTGAAGAGCTGAAATACCGGATCCGGCTGATGGACAGAGAGGATTATGATGGCACACACCGCCATCCACACCAGCATAAGAAGGAGGTGATCCAGCAGGTGATCCGAGGCTTGCGCCATCGTTTCCACACCGTGCGGACCCCGGGCCAGATCCAGCAGAAATGGTCCGATCTGAAATTCAAATGCCCAGAGCGGCTTAATGAGATCCGCGCAGATATACAGCAGGGTGAGTAACAAAATATTTAAAAACATGTTAAAAAATTAGTGTGCTGTATTGTATATATACCAGCAGTGAGTGCCAATACTGAAAAAAGTATAGAAGGACAACGTGGGCGTGCGTAGCACACTGCAGTAATTTTGTTTCATGCTAGGCAACGCCTCTAACTCGACAACTTAAGTCAAGGTATTCTAGTCATTATTGTTAATGGTGCTGGCCGTTCTCCCGTTTGTGTCAGGCAAATGCACTAGTGTGAAAGAAAGTACCCTTAGATATATGCCCCTTCATAGTTAGCGCTTCCTCCTCCTACACACAGACTCAAAGACGTGCCCATGCTGCAGCTACTGTCAGTGGGCGATATCCAAAGTATTCCTACCGCACCGTGTTAACGATATTAAGAAATTTATTGCGAAGATAACGTTATCTATTGCTATAAATACCTTTAAAAAGAAGAAAGACGAAAAAAAAAATATGATATGGCCCCCCTCTCACACCCATAATATCTTCATAGTAGTACAGTCATGGCCAAAAGTTTTGAGAATGATACAAATATTAATTTTTACAAAGTCTACTGCTTCAGTTTTTATAATGGCAATTTGCATATACTTCAGAATGTTATAAAGAGTGATCAGCTTAACAGCAATTACTTGCAAAGTCAATATTTGCCTAGAAAATGAACTTTATCCCCCAAAACACATTTCAACATCATTGCAGCCCTGCCCGAAAAGGACCAGCTAACATTGTTTCAGTGATTGCTCCATTAACACAGGTGTGGGTGTTGATGAGGACAGGGCTGGAGATCAATCTATCATGATTAAGTAAGAATGACACCACTGGACACTTTAAAAGGAGGCTGGTGCTTGGCATCATTGTTTCTCTTCTGTTAACCATGGTTGTCTCTAAAGAAACACGTGCAGTCATCATTGCACTGCACAAAAATGGCCTAACAGGGAAGAGTATCGCAGCTAGAAAGATTGCACCTCAGTCAACAATCTATCGCATCATCAAGAACTTCAAGGAGAGAGGTTCCATTGTTGCCAAAAAGGCTCCAGGGCGCCCAAGAAAGACCATCAAGCGCCAGGACCATCTCTTAAAAGTATTTCAGCTGCGGGATCAGGCTACCAGCAGTGCAGAGCTTGCTCAGGAATGGCAGCAGGCACGTGTGAGTGCATCTGCACGCACTGTGAGGCGGAGACTCTTGGAGCAAGGCCTGGTCTCAAGGAGGGCAGCAAAGAAGCCACTTTCTCCAGAAAAAACATCAGGGACAGACTGATATTCTGCAAAAGGTACAGGGAGTGGACTGCTGAGGACTGGGGTAAAGTCCTTTTCTCTGATGAATCCCCTTTTCGATTGTTTGGGACATCTGGAAAACAGCTTATTCGGAGAAGACGAGGTGAGCGCTACCACCAGTCTTGTCTCATGCCAACTGTAAAGCATCCTGAAACCATTCATGTGTGGGATTGCTTCTTAGCCAAGGGAATCGGCTCTCTCACAGTCTTGCCTAAAAACACAGCCATGAATAAAGAATGGTACCAGAATGTCCTCCGAGAGCAAATTCTCCCAACCGTCCAAGAGCAGTTTGGCGATCAACAATGCCTTTTCCAGCATGATGGAGCACCTTGCCATAAAGTAAAGGTGATAACTAAATGGCTCAGGGAACAAAACATAGAGATTTTGGGTCCATGGCCTGGAAACTCCCCAGATCTTAATCCCATTGAGAACTTGTGGTCAATCATCAAGAGACGAGTGGACAAACAAAAACCTACAAATTCTGACAAAATGCAAGCATTGATTGTGCAAGAATGGACTGCTATCAGTCAGGTTTTGGTCCAGAAGTTGATTGAGAGCATACCAGGGAGAATTGCAGAGGTCCTGAAGAAGAAGGGTCAACACTGCAAATATTGACTTGCTGCATTAACTCATTCTAACTGTCAATATAAGCTTTTGTTACTCATAATATGATTGCAATTGTATTTCTGTATGTGATAAAAACATCTGACAAACACACATAAAAACCAGAGGGCAGCAGATCATGTGAAAATATAATATTTGTGTCATTCTCAAAACTTTTGGCCATGACTGTATGTGTTAGTATTAAAAAGTGTCATCATCTAACAATTGTGTACGTTTTTATGTTCCAGCCCCACACATGTACCTGCGGCAGCACCGATCCGGACGGACCCTTTACCCGCCGGATATGGGCTGCCGCTAGTTTAGAAGTAGCCTTAAAATGTATAAGTAAGGTGATAGGGGGCATCCCTGTCTAGTGCCATTCCCAATAGGGAAGGCACCCGACAGGGTTCCATTTACTCTAAGACGTGCACTAGGTTCCCTGTATAGTGACATAATAGCTTGTATATATTGTTGGTGGAAGCCAAATCTCTCCAATGTTTTGACCAAGAAATCCCAGCTGATCCTATCGAACGCCTTCTCTGCGTCTGTACTGAGGAGGGTGAGAGGTATATTGTGGGAGAGGGGATAATGTATGGTGTGGATCACATTTTGCGAGTTGTGACAGCCCTCCCTACCAGGTATAAACCCAGCTTGTTCTGGATGGACTAAGTGAGGCATTAAGCTTTTAAGGTGATTTGCTAAAAATTTCGCCCATATTTTTACATCTACATTCAAAAGCTAAATGGAACGATAGCTGCCACAATTCCCAGGGTCTTTTCCTTCTTTTGGTGTAAGAGTGATCTGCGCCATTAGTGCTTGATTTGGGAGGGGGGTCTCTTCCAAAAGTGCATTACACCATTTGAGCATATGGGGTATAAGAGATGTTATGAGTTTCTTATAGTAGCCAGCCGGAAGTCCGTCTGGGCCTGGGCTTTTAGCTATGGGGAGAGATTTTATGATGTTAGATAGTTCTTCTGTAGTAACAGATGCTTTAAGGGCAGAACATTTCTGTAGGGGTACAGTGGGCAAATTTATGGATTTCAAAAAGGAGGTGATCTGAGTATCACGATTAGTATCAACATCTTGTTGCTGTGCTTGTAGATTCATAAATTCGTATAAATTCTTCAGCAATGTGAGCTGTTTGTGAAACCTTATTACCCGATGCATTATTGATAGAGTGAATAAACGAGGACTCCTTTTCTTTTCTGATTAGGCGAGACATAAGTCTATTGCCTTGGTCGCCGTGTGCATAATACCTGAATTTAGAACATTGGAATGCTTTAGCCGAAGTTATGTTTAGGTGGTTTAGAAGCTGCTGTCTAAGGTCAGTTAATTCCTGTTGAACCGACAGCAATGCAGATCTTTTATGTATCATTTCAAGGGAGGCTATTTATGCCAAAAGGAAGTTAAGTGTTTTAAGATGTCCTTTTTTCTTTGCTACACCTAGGGCAATCAGTTCTTGTGTGTCTCTCAAACCATTCCCTGTGATGTGTCTCCCGTGTCGTTAAGTTCAAAGAAGAGGGTTAATTTCTCTTCCAATGTTTTAAGGACACTTTCCAAGTCTAATAGTGTCTCATTGAGACACCATTGTCATTCTTTAGGTGATAGATCGGAGACCCGTAGGGTCACGGGTGCATGATCTGAGACAGAAATAGGTCCAATATCCGCTCCTTGCGCTAATTGTATGTGGTTAACTGAACAGAAGACATAATAGTAATGCTAATTCCTCTGTAGGACCCAACATGGCAACTTTGAAACCAGTGTCCAAAATAGGTTTTAGAAAGATTGGGAACTCTTCCGGGTTTGAGATGGGTTTCCTGTAGGACACATATCAGTGTGTAGACATTTAAGTATAGTGATAGTGATATAATGGAAGTCAATGGGAGAAGATCAGGCACCCCCTGCTCGGATGAGGGGCGGTTGTCTGGTACATAGGGAAACGTCAGGAAATTGTGGAAACACCACAGAAATGGTTAGGGAACAGCATAGGGAGGTTATCTGGATGCATCTTGGACACCGAAGTCACTGCTATTAAAGATGATGGCCGACTATTACGCCACTTTTATGGAATGAAAAAATACCCTCCGAAAACCCAAGATAACATCGATTTTACAGGAAATATTGTTAGGAAACATAGATTTACTTGTATGTTAAGCGCAAGTGCTGCCCAAAATTACGTGCATGAGGCACTCCCATACAACAGGTATATCATATAAAGGAGGGGCTCATTAACATTGTGGTATAATTGTGGGACTCCGACACTCATAAAGTCTATGAACTAAGGGAAAGGGCTGCCAAAAATTACAAGGATCATGCACTCCAATACTCCCTTTATTACACATAAAGTAGGGCATCAGACACACCCGTGAAAAATTATCATTGATAGATTGCTGCTGACACTCAAAAAACAATAGGGGTGACATGCTGCTGCTGCTGCTGCGCAGACGGTCCAAAAAACCGCTCCGTCGCCAGGGGGTAGCCTTCTTCAAGGGCCCCCGGAGAGGGAGCCAGAGAAACGGCTACCACATCCAATGAAGGCAGCAGGCGCTTAAATTACCCACTCCCGACTCGGGGAGGTAGTGCCGAAAAATAACAATACAGGACTCTTTTGAGGCCCTGTAATTGGAATGAGTACACGTAAAATCCATTAACGAGGATCTATTGGAGGGCAAGTCTGGTGCTAGCAGCCGCGGGGTGGTCGGGTTTGGGGGAGCTCCTGAGTGTGCCTAAGACTTGCTTGGGATTGCTACACCTTTCCCAGCCCAGGGCCTGCCCTTTCCCCAGGAAGGTGGTAGGTCCCTGGGCAATGAAGCCAGGATCTTGCTTCCCGGGGTAGGCCGGCGAAGTAGGGGAGGCGAATTACCGGCCTCTGGACCATCATCCACCCCAGAGGTGAGAAGATCTAGCAGGGGTCGTGTTGACGTGGCCCCTGTAGCCCCTGGGAGTGAAGCCGTGGAGATCTTCGGCAAGTCCAGGGGGGCGGATGGTGGCCCCAAGGAAAGTTGCGGAGTGCTCCTGGAGAGGGTCCAAGCTGAGTTGAAGCTGGATGGGGTCTGATGAGACCTGGGGAGCCAGTTTCCACCTTTGGCTCCTGTATCGCGGCTCACCTTCAGGAGTACGAGGACACTGGGAAGGCCTTGAGTGGAGCGCTTGAAGGCTGACCGGTCCTTAAAGCATAACATGTCAGAAATTTCACAAAAAGTGAAGAGTTATAAGGTGGAAATAAAGAAGCAGGAGGGGAGAAGGATGGAAATCCTAGATGGCAGCAGTCCCTTCAGAGAGAAGCTGGACAACCAGGCCAGGTTAGCAGTAATGGAGGAGAAACCGCCAGAAGCAGAAGCCTCAAGTGATGAGGAGGAAAAAGCTGCAGATGAAGCAGAGAAAGCTGTGGTTGAAGCAGAAGAAGAAGAGTGCGGGCAGGCTATGGACACTGGGATACAGGCGCAGCAACTATGCCCAGGCTCAGGAGAAGGTGAAAGTGATGGTGAAAGCAGCGGAGTAGGGGGGCACCTAATAGCTCAGATACGCATCTTGGAGTCCCCCAGGATCCGGGAGCAAAAACTTTTGTTTGGTGATAAACTGCCAGATGATGATGAGGATGAGGCCCTTACATCAAGAAAGAAAAAAAAGAAGGACAAAAAGGCAAAGCAAAGCGAGGTGCAGTATGTGTTTGTGTCTCACTCATTGTGCTCTGGACCAGCTGAGAAGTCAGTCCAGGGCGCAAACCCCGCTATCCTCCCTGACCCGGTTTCTGTGGTGGAACCAGGCTGTAGGGGCGGGGAGATAATACAAATTGAAACAAAGATGGCGCAGGATGCCGTCCCCGCTTGTAGTAGCGAGGGCGGCAGGAGGGAGGAGTCGGCCGAGAGGCCGAACAGGCAGGCTTCAGGCTTGGCTGGTGCGGGCGAGGGGGGCGTGTCTGTTGAGTCTCTGGCCCCGCCCACAACCATGGCCCCAGTAGCACTGAACAAATGAGCTGTGGGCTTGCGGAGGTGCGACAGGGCCTCCGCGTCCCCACTCCTCGGGACCTCTGTGTCCCCTGTAATCCCTATTGTGGCTGGTTCCGGGGCTCCCGTTCCTCCTGTGACCGCTGCTACCCCTCCCGTAGGGCGTAGCGGCATAGGGGGGACGGGAATGTCTGTAGGCGCGCCCCAGGGCATGTCAGGGGGCGCGCTTGTGGAGAGGAGAGCAGAGGGCGGGTCATCCGCTCGTACTGTGTCGGTGGGCGAGTCTTCTGCCCGCAGTGTGGAGGGAGCCAGCGGTACTGCTGGGAGCAGTAGTGTGGCGGCCTACCGGCTCCCAGCTTCTGAGCGGTCTGCCCCGATCCCTGTCTCTACTGTCCCTAGTGGTGGAGGGAGGATGGGGCAGGCTGCTAATTCATCAAGACCTGCTAGCCCAATGGACCTTAGTACAGCTGCTGAACTGGATCTAAGTGCTGGTGCAGCGGCTGTGGTGGATCCAGATCGTATTGTGGTGGACTTAAGTCCTGCTGGGAAAGCAGGACAAAATGTGAACGTAAATAAAAATGTAAATAAAAAATGTAATTAATAAAAATGAAAGTGTAAATAAAAATGTAAAAGAGGCAGCTGCAAATGCTGTCCCGGTAACAAGGGCTGGCCCAGCGACGATGAATGTTGCTGTGGCTGGAGCTGTAGGGGGTGTTGCCCCGGGCCCTGTTGGGGGTGCTGTTTTTGCCACTTTGTTGGGGTCTGCGGTGGCACCCAGTGTAAATGGTGTAGATGGGGTAGTGGGGGGAGAGGCTGGTCTGGTTGCCCCTCCTGTGGCCGTGGTGCCTGGCAGGAGTTATGCCAGCGTGACTGGCCAGGGGGGGAGGGGCTACCCTCATCGTCCTCCTCCAGCTCATAGAGGCTCTTAGGAGAGGAGAGAATTCCATCACAGTAGGGGGCAGGAGGTGGATCTATCCTTCTGGATAGACAGGCATGGCCTGAGCGCCTTCTGACAGCAAGACGGGGCGAGACCTCATGGTCTTTACCCACAACCGGCCCTGGGAAGACTACCAGACGGAATGTAATCTGTCTGAAATAGGAAGGCGATGAAGCGTGCCCTACTAGAAAGAGGGTGGCTGAGCTCCTTTTTCAGATGGTCATCAGGGCATGTGACATCTTTGTCCTTATACATCTGTATGGTACCCGGGAGTTTGATGTCAGTTTTGCCCAACCAGAGGGTCTTGAACTTTTCTGGTCCGGGTATGAACTGGCAAAAGACCAGCCGGACTGGCAAGGTTTTTCATGCGAGCGATAGCCCGCTAGAGTGAGGTCATGAAAGTGACCGTTTTGACCCGTAACGAGTCACTTTCTGGCATTGATATCATGACCTGGCTAAGCAGGTACGGGGATGTCCAGAGTCTTCCTGGCAAGATCCTGGACGAGTATGGCATCTGGTTGCGTGCCTGGACGTTTCAGATCAAGTTGAAATATTCAGGTGGGTCGGTTTCCACATTCCATCCTCTGCCTTCCTCGGGCGGGATAGAATCCAGGTCTTCTACAGGGGGCAGCTTAAGCTCTGTTACAAGTGTGGCAGACCTTTGCATTTCAGCACCAGCTACCAAGTGCAGAAGTGCACGTTATGCGGGGTGAGGAGGAAAGAAAATCCGTCCAGGGAGAGGCATCAAATGGAGAGGGGGTGGGAGGAATCCCATCCCGGGGTGATGCCTGCACCCTCCTAGGAGCCAGCCTTTCTTGTAACAGCTGAGACCCTGGGGGAGAGCGAGCTGAACGAGGAGATCAGAAGGCTAGACCGCACCAAGGCGACTCTGTCCTCGTTCTACGCAAGCGCATCAGAGGGTAGCGGGACAGAGTCGTAAAGAACTAGACGGATGCGCCTGACCAAGAAAAAATCTAGCCCGACCAGAGTGGCCATGGAAGGCGAAGCCAACTCCCCCCTGGATCTCTCCAATCGGTTCCTCATCCTGGATGAGACCTATGCCTCCTCTGCGGTGGAGGAGGTCGAGGATGGGGGGCCGGAGGCGAAGGTGGGAGAGCCTTCAGGAGACCCTGGGCCTCCCTCTGGTGGGGATGTAAGGTCCCCAGGAGGTGAGGTGGGTTCGAACCCAGGAACTGAGAAAGATGGGTGGTGCAAGGGGAGAGACAGTGGTGACCAATGAGATGGACACCACTGCCTCTCTCAAAAGGAGCCATGCCACCTTGGAGGATAGTCCCGGGAGGGAGAGGGGGAAAAAGTCTAGGAAAAAGAACGGGAAAGGGAGGGGGAAGAAGGCCGTCTAGCTTAATCACCCTTTATGGCGGTACCCACTCCGTTGACGTTGGCGACCATTAATGTCGCCAGCATAAAATCAGATGCGGCTAGGTTTACAGCCTTTGATTTTCTCAGCCATGTTGAAGCTGACATTTTATTCTTGCAAGAGACCAGGCCGTCCATAAAGCCAAGAGGGAATGGAGATCACGACCCTCCTATTGGTCTCTTGTGGCTGAGCCGTACAGCGGAGTAGCGGTCCTTTTTACAGCACCAGTGGAATGCTGACGGGTGATCGAGGTAGAAATGGGGAGGTGTTTGATCTTAGATGTCCTCATGAAGGGACAGGAGCTTCGTTTGATTAACATCGATGGTCCCCAAAGTAAGTGGGACCGCAAATGTCTCTTTATGAGGATTAAGCCCTTCCTTTTTACGAGCCGGCATGTGGTCTTTGGTGGAGACTTCAATACCCGGTTACGAGGTCTCAAGACAGGGGAGGCACCAGAGACCGGCTGGCTTATGACAGTATAGCATTAAACAGCATAGCTAGCGAGGCCCGTCTGGTGGATGTCCACATTAGGCACACCCCAGGTCACAGAGGTAGTCAGATTAGGTCTAGGATAGACAGGTTTTTGTTGAATGAGGAGGCCATCTTTAAAGGTTGTTGAGGTGGAATTCTCTGACCACTGTTTGATTATTTTCTCTTTGAATATTGCAGAGACTCCCCAAATGGGAAGAGGGTACTGGAAGTTGAATTCGGCCCTCCTGGAGGAAGCAGAGGTGAGACAATCCTTTGAGGACTTCCATCAGAGTCAGGTACCGTTGCTGGATCTCTGTGACACAAGTCTGAGTAGTGGGAGATATTCAAAGATCGGGTAACAAAATTCTTACGCCAGCTCTGGAGCCTCAAGTCTCTGGACAGGTACCGCTTGTATCAGGGTCTGAGGAGGAAACTCGAGCATCTGGTCTCAACTGGAGGTAGCCGCGAGGATATCTCCAGAGTGAAATCTTTGCTCAAGGGGTGCCAGTACGATAGGCATGCATCTTTGGTTTTTGAGAGGGATTTCGGGAGATACCGCTCGCCCGACCCTTACAGAAACTGTAAGATGTCAGTGAATAGTAAGTTAGTGACAGGATCTCTGAACAGGTCCAGGTCGGGGATCCTGGAAATTGTCAGAACCTTTTACTCGTGCCTCTTGGGGAAGAAGGATCTGAATCGGTACAGGATCTTGGCTTACCTGGCTGAAACCGTCCCTGTGTCAGGAGTAGACCTTTCTCTGGATGTTTTGGTGGAAGGGATAAGGGAAGAGAAAGTCAGCCTGGTGATCGAAGGGTTAGCCCTAAAGAAGTCACCGGACCTGGATGGCTTAACATCCGAGTTTTATAAGACCTTTAAGGACTCCTTAGTTCCCCTCTTGACTGAGGTATTCAATGAGTGCCTATCCTCGGGCACTCTGCCGAAGTCAATGAGGAGGTCAGCCCTGATCCTTCTATCAAAGGGTAAAGATCCAAGCTGTATTGAAAATTGGCGTCCCATAGCGCTTTTCAATACGGACAGGAAGATTCTGGCAAAGATACTGTTTAATCGGCTGGTTAAGTTTGCGCCCCGGCTCCTTTCGGGAGGAGGGGTACATGCTAACCTCAGATCAGGCAAAGGCTTTTGATTGGGTTGATCACGAGTACCTCTGGTTGGTCCTTCTGAGATATGTCCTGCCGGGGGGTTTGTCGACTGGTTAAAGATCTTGTATGCAGGGGCAGAGAGTTTCCCTCTGGTGAACGGTTGGTCTGGCTGCTCTTTTGAGGTCAGGTCTGGAGTCTGCCGGGGTTGTCCGTTGAGCCCGCTCTTATACGTGTTCACCATCGATCATCTTCTTAGGAGGATTGATTGTGGACCGTTGGTGGGAGCCAGGATCGATCCGGCGGAGCCAGAAGCCATTCAGAGAGTGGTGGTGTATGCTGACAACGTCACTGTTTTCGTGTCCTCGAGAGGGGCGGCTGAATAAGTGCTGTCCGAGGTTGACCGCTACTCGGAGGTTTCCAGGTCCATGATCAACCGGGACAATTGTGAGAGTCTCTGGCTGGGAGGGGGCGATCCATCTTTCGATCTCCCGGACACCCTTCCAGAGCCCCAGTCGTCAGCCAAAGTCTTAGGCATTGATTTCGGCCATGGGGATTATGCCGCCCAAAATTGGGACAGAAGGCTTAAGATCGCCGCTCAGAAGGTCAACCAGTGGAAGGGTTGGTCTTTGACCCTCAGGGAAAGGGTCAACTTTATCAAGACCTACCTTCTGCCTTTGCTTATCTATTTGGCAGCGTATGTATCTTGCCAGAGCCTCTCTGGACTCGGGTCTACAGCCTGTTCTTCCAACTTTTATAGGGGAATAGGCTGGACCTAATCAAGAGAGAGTGACATACCATACGAGGAGACTAGGGGGGTTGGGTATGGTCAACCCCGTGGTGTTCCTAGTAAACACCTTTGTTAAGATCAACCTAGCAAACCTCTGGGCAGAGAGGGCTCCTCCGTGGGTAGTCTCCTGCAGGGGGTGGTTTTGGCCTTTCTTCCAGGAATGGGAGACAGGAGGGCAAGTGAAGGATTTGCGTACGCCTCACGGATATCTTCTGGCTTATGTTGCACCGAATCTGAAGGTAATCCGCTGGTCGGGTTTGGAAGTGAGGGAGATCAAGACCCAGTCAAGGAGGTCGCTTGACGAGAGGGTCTTGTTGACCCACTTTCAAAAGCCCCTGGCCCTCAAGGATTGCCCAAGACGGGATCTAGACAAGGGGTTACAGTTGTTAAATTCGGCAAGGATCCCCTCGAAGTTTTGGGACTTGGCTTGGCTTTCACGGGAGACTGTATGTAAGGGACAATTTGAAGTACAGGAACTCCGGGAAAAGGGTTCGTCCCTGGGAGGAGTGTGGCAACATACTGGAAAGTATGGAGCGCTTCCTGCTTCAATGTCCTTTTAATACAGAGGTGTACAAACAGGTGGGAGCTTCCGTTGGCTGGCCTCGGTAAGCCAACCTCTCCTACATGAAGTGGGCCTATGGGGTATTCAGAGATCTGTGAAGGAGGGACCCGTGCACGTTTTTCCTAGTTAGCCTAGTGGTTAAGTTTTACACATGGAATGCATGGTGTTTAGTTTGTACTCTGCAGAAAGTTCTCCCGGTGGATGAGGTGTGTAGGAACATTCTCGGTGACCTGGTGAAGGTGTGCTCTCTTGAGTATGAGAAGCTGGGCACGAGTAAGGCCTCTTACCTCTGGAGGGGTTTTGCTTTTGATGTGCCCTAGCTTAGTAATACTATTCTTGGTGGTGAGCTAGTTTCTATCACCTTAGGATTTTTGTTTTGAAATGAGTTGATGGTTTTCAAAAGGGCTTGCAGGCTACCAAACTTGGGCCTTCGGGTGGTTTTGTCTGTTAAGTATTGATTTGTTCTGTTATGTACTGTGAAGTTCGTTAAGGGTTTGAGTTGTGTGTTTTTGTGTGCTTAAATTTTAGTATTTGTGTATTTTTGTATATTTGCATATTTAGGGTAAGAGGGTTGTAGTTAGGTTGGGTGGGGAGGGGTGGGGGGTGGGAGGCCTGCATTAAGCCCTGGACTATTCGGACATGAGAAGACATGGTGCGAGGGGCTGGATGTAGGTGGTGATGGGTTAAGTAGGGGCTGGCCTCGGACTATGCGGGCATGACATGGACATGAGGCAGAGGTCAGCCCCTGGGTGGAGGGATAGTTAGTTGATAGTAGGGTTAGATAGGTTAGGTTACGTTTATATTTGTGTGATTATAAATAAATTTTACAAAAATTATTTTCATTATATTATTATTATTATTATTATTATTATTTTATTATTATTTTATGTATTGTAGTTTATTATTTTTTATTTTATAATTTAAAAGAACAAAAAAACTAAATTAATTATTTAGACATAGATGTATATGCATGTATAGATTGTGTTTATTTGCATATACATATATGTGGGTTTGTTTTACAGCCGGGCCAGCGCTGTTACTGTTTCTCTTTGAGGTTTTATTTTTGTATATATTGTACATAGTGTATACATTGTATATAGTGCATATTGTTTATAGGTATGAATGTGTGCGTCTGGGCCAGTTTGAAAATTTTGTTATTCCATGTTATAAATTGTAAAGTTTATTTTTGTATAAAACCAATAAAAAAGAGTTCCAGCTCCAATAGCGTATATATAAGTCGCTGCACTTAAAAAGCTCGAAGTTTGATCTTGGGATCGAGTTGGCCATCTGCAGCGAGGTGAGCTACCACCTGTCGGAGACCCTGCCTCTTGGCGCCTCGCCGATGCTCTTCGCTCAGTGTTCCAGGGGCCAGAATCGTAAACTTAAAAAATTTGAGTGTTCAAACCAGGCCGGGTCGCCTAAATACTTGAGCTATAAATAATGGAATAGGACACCATGCTGCTGCCACCACACTTTATCCAACTGTCCCAAATTTAAGGTTGACACGCTGCTGCCGAGCAGACCGTCCCAAAAATTTAAGGGACACATGCTGCTGCCACCGCACTTTATCAAACTGTCCCAAATTTAAGGGTGACACGCTGATGCCAAGCTGATCTTCGAAAAAATGATATTCTTGATGTGACATTCTGCTGAAGTGCAGATTGTTAAAATATTTAAGTGTGACACTCTAATGCCGAGCTGAACGTCCAAAAAATTTAAGGGTGACACTCTGCTGCCGAGCTGACCGAAATTTTTTTTAAAGGGAGACATGCCGCTTAGCTGAACGTCTGAAACATTAGAAGTGACATGTAGCAGAGCTGAGCGTGTAAAACATTATGGTTGAGTGCCTGCTGGTGAGCTGACAGGCCAAAAAACTTATGTTGCAGGCCCAGCTGGTGAGCTGACCTGCTAAAAAATTCAGGTGCAAGCCCAGCCGGTGAGCTAAGCGTGTAAAACATTATGGTTGAATGCCTGCTGGTGAGCTGACAGGCCAAAAAATTATGTTGCAGGCCAAGCTGGTGAGCTGAGTGGCTAAAAAATTTGGGTGCAGGCCCAGCTGGTGGACTAAGAGGGCAGCCTAATAAGCTATTTCATATGATGGAGGAAGAGGAGGAAGAGGACGAGAAGAGGAAGGGGTACATGATAATACAGTGTATTCAATACACCCTAAAAGCCAGATTTAAGGTTCCTTCATGTTAAGCCGCTTTCCTCTGGTGGAGTACAGAAGTCAGGGGCAATCCAGGCATTGTTCATTTTGATAAGCGTCAACCTGTCAGCATTGTCAGTTGACAGGCGGATGTGCTTATCAGTAATTATGCCCCCAGCGGCACTAAATACCCGTGGCAGGGCAGGCCAGCACCTCCAAGGCGTAGAGTGCCAATTCGTGCCACGTGTCCAGCTTAGACACCCAATAGTTATACGGCACAGAGGGATCGCTGAGGACGTTGACACGGTCAGCAAGGTACTCCTTTACCATTTTCCAAAACTTTTCCCTCCTTGTTACACTAGGCCGCTCATCAGGGTGAGGCTGCTGGCGGGGTGTCATAAAACTGTCCCAGGCCTTGGAGAGTGTCGACTTGCCTTTGTTGGAACCGCTGTGTGTTCCCCTTGTCTCCCCTCCTCAAGTGGCCAAGGACCTACGTACTCTGCCGCCAGGGTTGTCAGATGGAAATCTGTGGAGCAATTTTTCGACAAGGGCCTTCTGGCATTGCATCATTTTACTTGTCCTCTCCACCACAGGAATGAGAGATGGGAAGTTCTCTTTGTAGCGGGGGTCGAGAAGGGTGAACAAACAGTAATCCGTGTTGCCTAATATGCGTGTAGCGCGAGGGTCATGGGAAAGGCAGCCTAGCATAAAGTCATCCATGTGTGCCAGAGTCCAGAGGAGGACAACCATGCCTGGCTGTAGGTTGACTGGTGAGAGCCACAGCTCAGCCTGTTCCCTTATGCCATGCCAAAGCTCTGCGGCGGTGTGCTGTTTGTCACCCAGGCAAATAAGCTTAAGCACGGCCTGTTGCCACTTACCGACTGCTGTGCTACACTGCTTCCAGCTACTGACAGAAGTCTGAGTGGTGCTGCAAGATGGCAATTCTGCATGGGAAGAAGTGGAGGAGGAGGTGGAGGAAGAGAAGGAGGGGTTGCAGTAGCTACTATAGGTGGCAGCGGAAATCCGAATGGAAGTAGGGCCTGCAATTCTCAGCGTGGGTAGCACCTGGGCCATCTCAGGGGACGACTCGCTCCCAGCCACCACAACGTTCACCCAGTGTGCCGTCAGGGAAATGTAGCGTCCCTGGCCACAAGCGCTTGTCCATGTGTCAGTTGTTAAGTGGACCTTGCCAGTAACTGCGCTGGTCAGGGCCCGGGTTATGTTTCTGGACATGCTGGTGTATGGCAGGGACGGCACACCAGGAAAAATAGTGGTGGCTGGGGACTGCGTAACGAGGGACAGCCGCCGCCATCAGGCTGCGAAAGGCCTCGGTGTCCACCAGCCTAAACGGCAACATTTCCAGGGCCAGCAACTTGGAAAGTTGCTTGTTTAGAGCTATGGCCTGTGGGTGGGTGGCAGAGTATTTGCGCTTGCGTTCAAATGCCTGCGGTAATGACATTTGAATGCTGTCCTGGGACATTGAAGTGAACGTGCTGGCTGATGTTTCCTGCAAAGGTCCAGGTGCAGGGCGTAAGGCATCTGGGCCTCCGTCTTGGACAGCACGCAACAGAGGGGAAGAGGAGGCAGTGGTGTGACCTGCAGACACAGATCGTGGACCTAGGCATTCAGCCCACCTTTTAGGGTGCTTTGCTGACATGTGTCGGATCATGCTGATGGTGGTCAGGTTGCTGGTGTTTACGCCCCTGCTCATCTTGGTATGGCACAGGTTACAAATTACAATCCATTTATTGCCAGCACTTTCCTCAAAAAACTGCCAGACTGCGGAACACCTAAGGGAGCTGGCCGCAAGGGGCTGCTCCGAGGAACAGTTTCGGGCCTGGTTGTCGTGGCCTGCCTTCTCCCTTTTTCCACCCAACTGCCTCTTCCAGCCTGTTGCGCTGCTGAAGATCCCTTCCTCTCTGTAGTGCTGTCCTCGCTCGGCTTGCCACCTTCCCAGGTTGGGTCAGCTATTTCATAGTCCACCACCTCCTCTTCCACATCCTCACTCTGCTCCTTCTCCTGACATGGTGAACTAACAAGAACCTGACTTAACTGCGTCTCATCCTCATCCACAACCTCTTGAGACACTAATTGCCCTTGACTTATTGGCAACTGTGTCTAATCATTATGCACCTAGTGAGACGCTAGTTGCCGGTCCCCATCGTCATCGTCTTCAGACTGTTTGCTCAATAGGTTGGGAATCAGGGCACAATATCTGCTCATGTCCTACTTCAAGCGGCCTTGGCGAGAGGCCCGAGCCAAGGAACAGTGATAAAAAAAGCTCCTCAGAATATCTGAATGTGGGATTAGTTCTTTGCCCAGACTCTGCATGGTGGGAGGAAGGAGGATCAGGGTGAGGATGCGGATGCCCAGACTCTTGGCTACTGAAACTAGACATTGTGGAAGAGGGGGTGGAGCTGAACCGACTGGAAGCATTATCAGCTGAAATCCAACCGACTACCTGCTTGCACTGGTGTGGCGACAAGAGTTGTGTCTTGCGCCGCCCTGCAAACTGCGACATGAAGCTAGGAGTTTTGGATGACTTTGTTTCTTGGGCTCTGTCAGCAGGCACAGTTTCACCGCGCCCAGAGACATGGCCTCTGCTTTCACCATCAGCAGCACGCCCACTTATCCGTCCCTTAGTGCTCACCTTGCGCATATTTTATAGTATATATGCAACTTGGTCACAACTACAGTACTGAAGATTTTTATTAACTGTATGATCAGAAAAATTTAAACAAATGTCCAATATTCTGAATGCGCAAACATTATAGAGCAGACGTAAATGAGGAACTGCGGACTAAATTAACGGTATTAAATGTAACAACGGATGCCAGCTACATAGACTTTTGAACGGTTCTAATACGATGTGCACCTAGTGTTACTGACAGGGCACACTTGTGTTTTTTTTTTGCCACCTAAAAAAAAAAAAAATGCAGAAGGATTTAACAATGGACTTTTGAACAATTATACTAACCCTGCCTATAGAAATTCTATCAATACGCAAATGTTATACAGCAAGACGCAAAAGAAGTACTGCAGGCTCAACAGTAGAAATTATAGCAAAGTATGTCAGGTATATAGTATACAGAGAGTATCCTACGGCATGCAGCAGCACATGTGGCAATAATGGCAGGCCACCTAGTGCTATTTTCACCACCTTTCAAGTCCTCAAATATAAGTAAATAAAGGTTTGTGCCAGATATAATAGTCCTTAAAAGGGCTTTTGGGTATTTTCTGAGCGATTTCTATCCCTGCTAAGCGTGCTTCTCTCCCTGCAGTGTATGTCCCTCCTTGCTGCAGCAGCGCTTGTGGTGTTAATGACAGGCCACCTAACACTATTTTCAACACCTTAAAAGTCCTCAAATTTAAAAAAAATTAAAGTTTGTGCCAGATATAATAGCTCTTAAAAGGGCTTTTGGGTCTTTTCTGAGCATTTTCTATCCCTGCCTAGCGTGCTTCTCTCCCTACACTCTCTGTCCTTCATTGCTGCAGCTGTCCCTGGCTCGGTATGAGCCAGTCACATGTCACCGGGTGCTTTATAGCACCCGATGATGTGTTCCTGGCTTGCCAATCAGTGTAATACCAGTAGATAAGATGGCTACTGACATTACAGTGAATGCCAGCACCTTCACATGGGACTCTAGCATGGCACTCGAGCACATGCGGTATTCGGCCAAATACCGCGTGGTCCTGAGCACCGCCATGTTCGGCCGAATAGTGTATTTGGCCGAACATGTTCACTCAACACTAGTGATAACCTGAGATCTCTTTTGAGGGATGTTGAAGCCTCTTACGTTGAAGGAGGTAACTTTTATAGATGCCATGTTGAGTATACGAGCCTACAGCAAGTGAGCCACCTAAGCTGTCCCTGGGAGGAATAAACATAAAACAAAGTTTAATTCAACATATGGAAATTTGCCATTTGCTGCAAATGTGAGCCCGAACGGGAACAGCCACTTGTAAAGAAACTTCTGGTTCCTTAGCGTTTCAGTCAGAGGACGAAGGGCCCTCCGTTTCGCCAAAGTTGAGGGACCAATGTTCTGAAATAAAGAGAGATCAGTTTTTTCATATTGTAGTGTTTTGCGCTCTCTAGCTGCAGATAGAATGGCCACTGTGTCTTGATAACTGAATAGACCGCAAATTACATCCCTTGTAGGGTCTTCAGGTTTACGCACTGGACGGAGGGATCTGTGAATTCTTTCGATAATAATCTTAGCTGCTCTATCTGTTCCCAGCAGCTCAGCATAGATAGCCCTAGCAGCAGAGTCAAGAAGATTTGGGGTCACTGTCTCTGTTAGACCCTTAATGCATACATTTTTTCTCCTGCTATGGTTTTCTTGGTCCTCTATTAGTAAGTAGGCTGAGTTCAAGGACTCAGTGTGGGCCTCTAGCAGTTGCTGTGCTGTGGTACTATGTTGTATTATGGCGGTCTGGGCTGACTCAAGAGCCTGCACCCTGTGGCCTATGTGGCGTACCTCAGTTTTTATTGAGGACAGTTCTTTCATCACCGGGGACCAGACTTTGTTGTATAGTTCGCTTCAGGAAGGATCTGGTGACCTGTGCTGTTTCTTGTTCCCCATAGGTGGCCACCGAGTCTGGTATGCTTTCCATGTCGGAGTCTTCTAGCGCCTCCTCCTCATGCTCCTACGCACTTGCCACCATCTTGAGAGCTCGGGCTGGGGACACACCTGACCTTCTTTTCAAGAATTTATCCATGTCTGCTTGGCGCTTTCTCCCCTTCGGTGTGTCAGGTAGTTCTTTGGACCGATCTTTGGCTCTGAAAAGTTTACAAATATACTGTATGTTAAATGTCACATGAGGTTTGATAAATCTGTTTATCTTTAACATTAATATTTCTGTCGAGTTGTTACTGAGCTTCCAATGCAATAGCTAAAGGCCCTTTTACACGAGCCGATTATCGTTCAAATAATCGTTCAAACGTTCGGATTTGCACGATTATTGTTGCGTATAAACACGGGTAACGATTTAACGACGAACGAGATTTCGTTCGCTTCTCGTTGATCGCATCTTTTGTCCCGGCAATAAATTAATCGTTCATCGTTCGCAAAATCTTCCAGTTTAAACGAAAATCGTTTAGTCGTTGGCAGATGGTAATGGTAATGCTTATGGCAAGGAGCAAGGAACGATCGTAATAACGATTATAAAACGACCGAAAGTACGAAGATTGTGAACGACTTCTCTTTCAGTGTAAACGGTATTTACATTGCATCGTTCGATCGTTCATCTACGATCGCTAATACGATTTATCTTTCCGTGTAAAAGGACCTTAATTCATGTGTGTTTTACTGGAATTTGTGTGGTCCTTTATTTTATTTTTTGTTTTTTCCCTTTAAATAGAAGTCTATGGGAAAATACATTACAAATTCCATACCCAGAGTATGCTGCATTTTGAAGAAATGTCAAGGGTCCAAATCACAATTCATGTAAAGAAAAATACTGCAAAAAACATCCTATTGACCTGATAGCTAACGTGGCAGCAGCCTTTTTTTGCCACAAAGAAGCCAGCTAAAAACACAGCACTTCACCACAATACTACATGTAAAACCAAAATGGAATTGCAGGCATAGTTGTAAAAATATATGCAAATACATTTTATATTAGTGTTTGTATTATATGCGGTATTTAGCTGGATGTTATTGAAGCAGGTCTATAATGAATTATGCCTACTGCCGCATTTCTGATGATATATTAAGTTTAGCTTGCTGCTTTTATCCGTTTGTCTTTCTCCAAGATTTGACCCTGCTTGTTTATCTTATCAGTAGTGACCATATATCACCACTGGAACACAACCCACAAGTCAAGAAGAAAGTCAATTTACAAGGTAACTGAATAATGTAAAAACTGAGCCTTTAGAAAAGTTGCACAAACAGTGTCAATTGAATTAATAAGAAAGTTTATTATTTCAAAAGGATTCCCCAACAGAAAACTGTGATGTATGCATTTTAAGATTGTCACTGAGTGCCATTCATCACTCACAAGTGCATACCTAAGATTAAAAAAAATATATGTATACTGCTCTTCACTGTCTGTTATGGTCCAAATAGCCTAGATTGGCATTCAATTCAACAGTGCAATTTTACCTTTTGGCCCTGAATAATGATACAAATGTGGAACAGCTATCAAAAGATATAGGATTGTCTACTGCATTCTCCATTTTCTACAGAGACACTTACTCCTCTTGTTTAATCATTTGCATGTAATTGTATGTAACGTGTTTGTATTATACTGTATGCTTTACTTTATAAGTATTTTATTTTGTCGCCACAAAAGTACAATGTACTTTTGATTTGCTTGCTCTTTGAAAGGGTTTCTAGGGTCCTGATATCCTGAGTATGGGTTATTAATATCAGATCAGTGAGGGTCTGACACCTAACACCCTCACCAATCAGCCGTTACCTGAAGTTTTCTAGCACTGAAGCTAGCTCTTGAATGGAGCAGGGAGCACAGCTCTATTCAAAGTTTAGGTGCCATGCTGGTTTACTGCAGCTCAGCTACCATTGAAGTGAATAAAAACTGAACTGACCACTACACTTTGAACAGAGTGGTGGTTCCTTTATATTTGAGGTGCTAGTTCCACCCCTGCGGGGAACAGTTGATCAAGGGGATGCTGGTTGTTGGGACCACACTGACCTACGACCTATCAAGAGGAGTGTGGAAAACCCTTTAAGTCAATTGCTATCTGCAAAACTATATTTCTTAAAAATACATTTTTACTGTGTGTCTCTGTATGAAATTGTGTAGTCTACTCCATTATTCCAAATAGTAAAAAAAAACACCTAGATTTTGAACCAACAGTGGCCAAAAAGAAACACCTTTCAGGTAATCAGTGCCTACATATAAGCCTATTTTACTTTTGTACCGTGAGCTTTTCTGGTATATACACTAAGTGTACACTGCTGATGCAGTATTGTAAGACCATTATCTACTCCTTTCCACTCAAGTCTAAGGAACTTCTCCAAGATACTTTTGCATTTTTTTCTTTTCAAAATGTATTTTTGTGTTGCGGAAACTAATGAGCAGGACCTTGTTAAGTATACATTAACACTGGGTTATAAAGTAATGGAGAAGAACAATATTAATAGACATCCTGTGATGCATTTTAAATATAAAGCTACTGAAAGCCCTGAAGTCGTCAGTGTTCTGTTCTTAACCCGCAGTTAAATTCTTTCTTAATTTTGTGTTTCTTAATTATAGAAAAACATCTGCCAGGGTGTTTTATAGTTGTTGCACCTTCTATTTTATTTCACAATGTGTTCAGGAAAAAGTGATAAATAGAGATGAGCGAACATGCTCGTCCGAGCTTGGTGCTCGTTCGAGCCTTAGGGTATTCGCATATGCTCGCTACTCGGACGAGCATATCGCGATCCTTGAGGAAATGGCAACGTCCTCTTCCTGCATGTTAGCCGCCTTTTTTCAGCCAATCAACATGCAGGAGAGTCTTTGGTACCTCCTAGCATCACGTGGGGCCCCTACAAGTTGATAGTAGGGATTGGCTGGCCAGATCAGATGACCTGGGAATATAAGAATCTGGTCCCGCGCTGCTCGCGTCATACGCCGTCTGCATGAGATTAGGGATAGAGCTGCTGTCTGTCAGGGAGAGTGTTAGGGCCTGAATTTAGTTGTTGGTTAGGCAGGAATCACCCACAAAGAACCCAACAGCCCTTCTAAAGGCTACAAGCATGGTTTTTTTTTGGTCTCCTCCTGGCTGCTGGCTGGAATTTGTAGTGCAGCTACCGCCATCTTGGCTGCACACTGTGCACTGGTGGCAGAAAGGGGACAGCACATGGTCCACACAGACCCCAATGAAATTGACCAAAGTCCTCTCAGTACTCATTTTTGCTGCTGCTGTACATTGGCTTGCTGGGATCTGTAGTGCAGTCTAGGGAATACGATTTGTCACTCAGTTATATAAACTACAGTCCAGTGAACAATTGTGAGGTGTGCTGTACAGCAGCGTCAGTCTATAAAATAAGTTTTTTTCACTCAATTATATAAACTACAGTCCAGTGAACAATTGTGAGGTGTGCGATACACTAGCCACAGTCTAGAGAATATTTTTTTCACTCAATTATATAAACTACAGTCCATTGAACAATTGTGAGGTGTGCGATACACTAGCCACAGTCTAGAGAATAATTTTTTTCACTCAATTATATAAACTACAGTCCAGTGAACAATTGTGAGGTGTGCGATACACTAGCCGCAGTCTAGAGAATAATTTTTTTTCACTCAGTTATATAAACTACAGTCCAGTGAACAATTGTGAGGTGTGTGATACACTAGACGCAGTCTAGAGAATAATTTTTTTCACTCAATTATATAAACTACAGTCCAGTGAACAATTGTGAGGTGTGTGATACACTAGACGCAGTCTAGAGAATAATTTTTTTCACTCAATTATATAAACTACAGTCCAGTGAACAATTGTGAGGTGTGCAATACAATTGCCACAGTCTAGAGAATAATTTTTTCACTCAATTATATAAACTACAGTCCAGTGAACAATTGTGAGGTGTGCGATACACTTGCCGCAGTCTAGAGAATAATTTTTTTCACTCAATATAAATAATTTTTCACTCAATTATATAAACTACAGTCCAGTGAACAATTGTGAGGTGTGATACACTAGACGCAGTCTAGGAGATAATTTTTTTCACTCAATTATATAAACTACAGTCCATTGAACAATTGTGAGGTGTGCGATACACTAGCCACAGTCTAGAGAATAATTTTTTTCACTCAATTATTATAAAACTACAGTCCAGTGAACAATTGTGAGTGTGCATACAATTGCCACAGTCTGAGAATAATTTTTTCATCAATATATAAACTACATCCCAGTGAACAATTGTGAGGTATGCGATACACTTGCCCAGTCTAGAGAATAATTTTTTTCACTCAATTATAAATAAAGTCTACAGTCCAGTGAACAATTGTGAGGTGTGCCGATACACTTGCCGCAGTCTAGAGAATAATTTTTTTTCACTCAATTATATAAAACTACAGTCCACGTGAAACAAATTGTGAGGTGTGCGATACACTAGCCGCAGTCTAGAGAATATTTTTTTCACTCAATTATATAAACTACAGTCCAGTGAACAATTGTGAGGTGTGCGATACACTAGCCGCAGTCTAGAGAATATTTTTTTTCACTCAATTATATAAACTACAGTCCAGTGAACAATTGTGAGATGTGCGATACACTAGCCGCAGTCTAGAGAATACGTTTTTATTCTCAGTTATATAAACTACAGTCCAGTGCAAAATTGAGTGGTTTGCGGTGCAATAGCTGGAGTCTAAAGACTACATTTTTTTGCCTCAGATAGTAATTCTACTGTCTACTGAATACAGTTTTGGCCTCAGATATTAATTCGACAGTTTGGTAAATATACAAAATGTTGAACCCAAGGGCTAAGGTTCGAGGACGAGAGCGTGGGCATAGGTGTTCAAGCAGTGTAGGGGGCAGAGGCCGTGGTCCTGGGAAGGGTGATGTACATGCTGATGAGGGAGCAGTGGAACACCGGAGAGTTTCGCTCCCTAGATTCATCTCGCAACTTACTGGGTCACGTGGTACACCACTATTGAAACCACAACAGTGCGAACAGGTGATGACGTGGATAGCGGACAATGCGTCCAGTAATTTAACCACCACCCAGTCTTCCACGCAGTCCACCCACGCTAGCCAAGGGAGTAGACCTCTGGCTCCTCCATCTCAACCTCCTTCCCCCCAGCCTGCCCCCCCCCCACGGAAAGTATGGATTCAGATCAGACATACTCACAGGAACTCTTTTCAGGACCCTACCCAGAGACACAAACCACTGCTCAACAGCAACCTGAGCAGTTGCTCTGTCCCGATGCCCAAAATTTTGAACTTTCGCAGTCTGTGGGTGATGAGAGTGTGGAATTAGTGCAAGTAGTGCGTGAAGAGGTGTTGGATGATGATGATGATGAGACACGGTTGTCAGACAACGGTTGTCAAACAGGCAATGTTTCTGAGGGCCAACTGGCGCTCTATACAAACAATGTTTATGGAGGGCCACCTACAGGCCCTCTCTCCAATAAATTTTTTAGTAGCGTCAAATACAGACACTCAAAAAACAATTTTACACGAGGGAGTGTCTCCCCGTCTGCCATCTTGTTCGGTCAGGCTGTCCGTAGGTACACCACCTCTGTCGTCTGCAGAAGCGGCGACTATGAGGAAGGCTACGGCAAGAACATCCCCTTTTCAATAGAGAACAAGTGGAGACTTGTAGGAGGATGACACTTTTCTTCGGCAATGGATTCACCTTCCCGTTTATCATTGCCATACAACAGTTGGTGAAAAAGTAATTGGCAATGATGAAGAAAATGTAACGGTGCAGTGGACCGTCTGTGAAGCAAACCTATATATTCCCACCATGCCAGCCAGTGGCGTAGCTATAGGGGAAGCAGGGGAAGTGACTGCTTCAGGGTCCAAGCTCAGCAGGGGCCCGGGAGCAGTAGCAGGGATGTGGCAAATCAGCAGGGTAATATTTCTATTTCTCTCTCTTTCCAGGGGTGGGGTGGGATCGTAACGCTGCGCATTGAAACAAGAGGATGGGTAGAGAGGGATTCTCCTACCTCTCCTCTGCGCTGCTGCACTGTGTAATCTGATTGGTGGAGGAGCAGCGAGAGGAAGCTGCTGCTCCACCAATCTTTTCAAGTAATACTTCAGTCGCAAACAGGGCCCGCTCCCAGACATCCAGAAGCACCATGTGGACCTTGCATGTGACCCTCTGCACTCCTGCCTGCCCGTCAGGCTGCCTCTCTTACCTGCCCTTCCACCTCCCTTGTATTGCCAGCTGACCTCCTGCTCTGGCTGTAACAGACATCCAGGAAGCCGGAGCAACCCAAAGCAGCGCTGTCTTAGCCATCTGAGCATTGCTGCAGCCTGCCAGCCAGCCAGCCAATACAGCAGACCTTCAGACTCACTGCCAGCCTGACCAACAGTGGTAAGTTTGTGCCCCCTGCCCTGTACTGTACCCCCTATGCTGCATTCTGCCCCCTGCCCTGTGTCCCCTATGCTGCACTATGTGTTCCCCCTGCCTTGTACTGTACCCCCTATGTTGTATTCTGCCCCCTGCCCTGTACTGTACCCCCTATGCTGCACTATGTGTGCCCCCTGCCCTGTACTGTGTCCCCTATGCTGTATTCTGCCCCCTGCCCTGTACTGTGTCCCCTATGCTGCACTATGTGTGCCCCCTGCCCTGTACTGTACCCCCTATGCTGCATTGTGCCCTCTATGCTGTATTATGCGTGCCCCCTGCCCCCTATGCTGTATTTTGCCCCCTGCCCTGTACTGTGCCCCCCATGATACACAGTGTGTGCCTCCTGCCCTGTACTGTACCCCCTATAATGCACTGTGCCCCCTATGCTGCACTGTGTGTGCCCCCTGCCTTGTACTGTGCCCCCTATGCTGCACTGTGTGTGCCCCCTGCACTGTGTGTGCCCCCTGCCTTGTACTGTGTCCCCTATGCTGCACTATGTTTGCCCCCTGCCCTGCACTCCCTGCCCTCTATGCTGCCCTGTACCACATGCTGTATTTTTCCACTGCCCTTTACTGTGCCCCCATGCCACACAGTGTGTGCCTCTTATCCTGTACTGTACTCCTTTGCCCTGTACTGTGCCCCGTATGCTGCCATGTGCCCCATATGCTGTACTGTGTCCCCCCCCAGCCTGTACTGTGTGCCACTGCACTGTACTGTACCCTATGCTGTATCTTGCCCCCTGCTTTGTACTGTGCCCCCCATGCTGCACAGTGTGTGTCTCCTATCCTGTACTGCACTGCTTGCCCTGTACAGTGCCCCATATGCTGCCATGTTCCCCATATGCTGTACTGTGCGTGTCCCCCCCCAGCCTGTACTGTGTGCCCCTGCACTGTACTGTACCCCCTATGCTGTATCTTGACCCCTGCTTTGTACTGTGCCCCCATGCTGCAAAGTGTGTGCCTCCTATCCTGTACTGTACTCCTTGCCCTGTACTGTACCCCGTATGCTGCCATGTGCCCCATATGCTTTTCTGTGCGTGCCCTCCTGGCCTGTACTGTGTGCCCCTGCACTGTACTGTACCCCCTATGCTGTATTTTGCCCCCTGCCCTGTACTGTACCCCCCATTCTGCACTGTGTGCCCCCTGACCTGTACTGTACCCCCTGTGCTGTATTTTTCCCCCTGCACTGTACTGTGTCCCCCATGCTACACAGTGTGTGCCTCCTGTACTGTACGCCCTATAATGCACTGTGCCCACTATGCTGTCCTGTGCCCCTGCCTTGTACTGTGCTCCCCATGCTGCACTGTGTGTGCCCCCTGCCCTCTGAACTCTCCCTTACATATGCACATATAGGATGCCAGGATAGTCATGAAGGGGGGGCACCATACAAAATTTTGCTGTGGGGCCCAGTCAGTTCTAGCTACGCCCCTGATGCCAGCCATGGGTTGTACATAAACTAATAACAGGAAAAACAAAAAAAATATTTTACAGGAGGGTCAACTACAGACACCCCTAAACAATTTTTTAGGAGGGTCAACTTCGGACACTCCAAAACAAATTTTTGGGAGGCTCACCTACAGACATTTGACTGCAATCTCAGTCTGACCAAGGCATTGGTAATGTCACTGCCCTGCTGTGTCAGGCTAAATTTTTGGGTGCTTCACCTGCCACCTGAGTCTAACTTGGTCACTATGGGTTCACCGCCATGCTGTGTCAGGCTACATTTTTGGGTGGTTCACCTGCTACCTCAATCTAACTTGGTCACTTGTTGGTGTCACTACGCTGTCACCATGCTGTGTCAGGCTTATGCCTGTGTCGTGGGGTGGGGGATAGCACAGCAGTGCCAGCATGAGCAGTGGTGTCACCTGCAGGCGGTGATGGACCTTCGTTGCACCTAGTTGGGTGCTTTCCTAACACGTGATGGGCATGTGCCTCGCCTTTCTTGGTTTGGGTGAGCACAATTGCCTTGAGGGTCACCACCAGGCTGTTGCCCGAGAATTTGGGGTAATGGTGGGATTAGGCAGCCTCAGAGGCATCCATGCATGCTGCCCCTGCTGTTTCCTGTCCATTTCCGTGGTGTTTCCATCATTTTCTGAAGTTTCCAGGTTTTCATCCAGCCTTCCCTAGGCAGAGCCCCGGTCCCCTGCAAAAAATGCTCGAGTCTCCCTTTGACTTCAATGGGGTTGGTTATTCGAAACAAGCACCCGAGCATCGGGAAAAATTTGATTCGAATAACGAGCACCCGAGCATTTTAGTGCTCACTCATCTCTAGTGATAAACTATAAGTTTACAGTAATATAGCATTCTGATTTAAAAATACATAAACCATGTACAAGTTAAACTGTTTTGTGACAATATGAAATGCTTTTTGGAGAATGAAAATATGTAAAATCATCAGAGCTAGCTTTCAGGAGCCACTTATTTTGTCATGCAAAAATAAAATAAGCTTCATTAAAAAAAGTAACATGATAAAGCACAGTGCTAAGTAGGTTCAGCATTTAGAGCCACCTAAAACATGGGGGAAATCAAAGTAAAACCTGTGAATGAGAATGTCAAAATTTGAATTTTTATTATTGTGCTGCTGTTCAATGCCATAACAGAAAAACAAAAGATGTTCATAATTTGAAATTATAGAAGTGACATATCACTGAGTTTAATGCAATGCAATTTGGCTTTTAACAACTGTACTTCCACAATGAATCATAACCGTTATAGGGGTTGTCTCATGATGGACAATGGGGGCATATTGCTAGGATGTGCCCCCATTGTCTTATAGGTACGGGT
>ONZH01017108.1:0-141589 GCA_900303285.1 Rhinella marina
GTATTATATGTATTACGTACCATGCAGTATGGAGCAATTACACTGAAACTATTAGATTAGGCAGACTTGGTCTGCTTAAGTGCAACCCAGACAAATGTCGCACAGAGATTTTTGTAATGTGGCTGTATCAGTGAGAGCAAAAGACCTTTTTTAATTACGTGACATACAGTATAGGTCACCTGGACAGAAAATACGGATTGTGGTTTGTATATAGGTGGATAAGTTAGAGCTAAATTACGTATGTTATTACTTACCATGCAGTATGGAGCAATTACACGGAAACTATTAGATTAGGCAGACTTGGTCTGCTTAAGTGCAACCCAGACAAATGTCGCACAGAGATTTTTGTAAATTAGCTGTACCAGTGAGAGCAAAAGACCTTTTTTAATTAGGTGACGTACAGAATGTGTCACATGGACAGAAAATACGGATTGTGGTTTGTGGTGACACAGACAGCTGAACTGTGACACACAGAATGGTTCCACACAGCTGTATGAAATGGATTTGTATCACTGAGATAAAACAATAAAAAAAAAGTGTTATATATGGCGATAGCTGCACTACTAGTGCCAGCCAGCCCAGCCAGGAGACAAAAAAAGTGTCTTGTAGCCCTTAGAAGGGCTGTTGGGTTCTTTTGATATCACTCCTGCCTAACAGAGAACTAAATCCAGGCCCTAACACTCTCCCTGAAACGCAGCAGATCTGTCCCTAATGACATCCAGACAGCATCTGAGCCGAGCACCGCGGGCAGTCACTAGTATATTCCAGGGTCACCTGATCAGGCCAGCCAACCCCTGCTATCGACATGTAAGGGCCCCACGTGATGCTGGGTGTACCGCAGAGTCTCCTGGCTTGTGATTGGCTGAGTTTATAGGCGCCAAAAATTCAAAATGCGGGAGATGCCATTTCCTCGAGCATGGCGAGATGCTTGTCCGAGCAGCGAGCACTTACGAGTACCCTAATACTCAAACGAGCACCAAGCTCGGACGAGCATGCTCGCTCCTCTCTATTAGGAATCAGTCCTGTCAAGCTAATTTAATGAGTTTAAGCAGTCTTGTAAAAAGCTTGCACAGTAAAATAGCAATTTTTGCAGATCACACTAAACTGTGTAAAGTAATTAACACGGAAGAGGACAGTACACTGCTACAGATGGATCTGGATAAATTGGAGGCCTGGGCAGAGAAGTGGCAGATTTGGTTTAACAAATTAAGGTTATGCACATGGGAAGAAATAATGTAAGTCACCCGTGCATATTAAATGGTAAAACACTGGGTAACACAGACATGGAAAAGGATCTAGGAATTTTAGTGAACAGCAAACTAAGCTGTAGAAACCAGTGTCAGGCAGCTGCTGCCAAGGACAATAAGATAATGGGTTGTATCAAAAGAGGCATAGATGCCCGTGATGAGAACATATTCCTGCCACTTTACAAATCACTAGTCAGACCACACATGGAGTACTGTGTACAGTTCTGAGCTCCTGTGAACAAGGCAGACATGGCAGAGCTGGAGAGGGTTCAGAGGAGGGCAACTAAAGTAATAACTGGAATGGGTGGACTACAGTACCCAGAAAGATTATCAAAATTAGGGTTATTCACTTTAGAAAAAAGATGACTGAGGGGAGATCTAATAACTATGTATAAATATATCACAGGTCAGTACAGAGATCTCTCCCATCATCTATTTATCCCGAGGACTGTGACGAGGGGACATCCTCTGCGTCTGGAGGAAAGAAGGTTTGTACACAAACATAGAAGAGGATTATTTACGGTAAGAGCAGTGAGAGGGGCCTGGATGTATTTCTGGAGGGTAATAATATTACAGGTTATAGTTACTAGAGATGGGTCATTGATCCAGGGAGTTATTCTGATTGCCTGATTGAAGTCCACAAGGAATTTTTTTCCCCTAAAGTAAGGAAAATTGGCTTCTACCTCACAGGGGGGTTTTTTCTTCCTCTGGGTCAATTTGTAGGATAACAGGCTGAACTGGATGCACAGATGTCTTTTTTCAGCCTTATAAACTATGTTACTATGTTACTAAGTTTCTCAGCATCTCCTATTGACTGAAGATAGTTAATAATGTAGAAGAGGTGCCAGTTTCCATGCTGTATCAGGCTACAAGCTATGTGCTCTGTGATTTCGTATCCTTCTATATGGATCCACAACAAAACATAAGATCCCCCTTCACTTGATGTTTTGTATATGTTCTTAGTTTTTACTGCTTGAAGTGTAGAACAAATTATGTGCTACCTAAAGACCATCAGCAAGTAGGTTAGCTGCTGCTACCAAATTGTATTTTGGATTATTTTTTTTGTATTTACAGTTTATATATCCAAAAACCTAAATCCTTGATGCTCTATAAATCAAGAATATTATAATAGCCTGAATATGTAAGGCCAAAATCATACAGTTGGAAGTTCTAATTTTATACATAATATCTGGGCCAAAGTATATGGCCTCCTGCATAAGGCTTACAAAAACATTCAGTATTCATGTACTGATAAACACAGCTGCAAGGATGTTATGAGTCAGGCCACACTTAGTCAGGAGAAGTTTTATGGAAAGCTTTATATGTGTCTATGTCTAGTTTTTATTGCTGCATCCAAATGTAAAATGTGAATTTACCCTTAAAGTGCCAATCAGACACTAGCCCACATAAGGAGAATGAAGCGTACCAATAGCGTAGTCCTAATAAAAGTAAATATTAATGTTTAACTGTCATATTATTTTTCTAATGGGTAGGGGCAGGGATAGTAAGCATTTTTAATATACTTTATTTAGGGAAAAACCTTTATTTATAGGAGAAAACTAGAAGCTGAAATGTCCCTTAGCAGTGATCTTTTTCAGAGCCGCTGCTAAGGGACATCCTAACAGCGATACACTGTTTCCCTCATATAGTGAGGCTAATAAAGTAAATATACATTCTTCGTTCCTGGTCACTGATTTGCATGGCCAGCACTGTCAGTGTGCTCTTCTCCTGTACTCCCAGCGCTCTGTGTAATGAACCAGCCACTGGGAGAGAATCCTGAGCGAGCGGTGAGCGCTCACTACAGGCAATAGGGGAATATTACTGTCCCTATGTACAGTAGAGGAGCTTCCCCCTGCCTCTCTGCATTGCCTGCTTATTGCCATCTTCTTATAATTACACCTAATCACCGCTGCAATATCGACGGGAAGCAAATAAACAATGAAGGGAAGGATGCGCTGGCATGGAACGTGACTTTCTCTTCAACCAGCTGGTCGGCGGTTGTGCTGGGTGTTGGACTCCCGCCGATCTGATATTGATGACTTATCCTGAGGATAGGTAAATCAATAAAAACATCTCGGAAACCCCCTTTAAGTGATAAGAAAATCCACTATTTAGCCACTATATTTCATGTTAAACTTTGTTTATGTCACCTTGTAGTACAGTATATGTCCGGAGCATATGGTAAGAAATCTAAAACTATATATGCCAGATGTATAGGGCTAATGAACGCAGGTGCTATGGTAGATTTTATATGATATATATATATATATATATATATGACACTTTTTTTGCTTACATGGGTCCACAGATGTGTATTGACAAACCTGGCATATATGTAATTCCCAGGGTATCTGAGTGTATATATACAGTACTTGCAAATGTTTTTGGCAGGAGTGGAAAAAATGCTGCAGAGTAAAAATGCTTTCAAAAATAGAAATTTTAATAGTTTATTCTTATTATTTAACAAAAGCGAAATCTAAATCCAGTTAATATTTGGTGTGACCACCCTTTGCCTTCAAAACAGCATTGATTCTTTTTTCAGTTTTTGAAGGAGCCTGGCAGGGAGGTTTTTCCAAACATCTAACTAAACTACATCTAACAACATCTAAACTAATCACAAATCTATGGATGTAGGCTAAAGTCCTTCTGTCTCTTCATGTAATCCCAGGCATACTTGACAATGTTGAGAAGAGGTCTCTGTGGGGGCCATATCATCACATCCAGGGCTCTTTGTTGTTTTTTACACTGAAGATAGTTCTCAATGACATTGGGGGACACAATACCTATCAAAATGTGGGCCAGATTAAATACCAAAAAGTTAAACTACAGGTGCCAGAAAGATATGTTTGGGGAGTAGTCCTGTGCAGAATAAACAAGGTTGTCCCTGATGGTTTTGTATTGTGGATATGTCTTTCTCAGCATTCAGGACATCATTAATCCTGACCTAATCCCCAACTCCATTTGCTGAAACGCAGCCCCAAACTTGCAAGGAACCTCCGTTGTGCTTCACTGTTGCCCGCAGACACCGCTCTCCAGCCCTTCTGTGAAAAAACTTCTTTCGGTTACAGCCAAATATTTCAAATTGCGACTCATCAGTCCAGAGAACCTGCTGCCATTTTTCTGCACCCCAGTTCCTATGTCTTCATGCACAGTTGAAGCGCTTGGCCTTGTTTTCACGTCAAAGTTATAGCCTTTTGGCTGCAATTCTTCCATGAAAACCACTTGTGGCCATATTATTCTAAAAATAGATGGGTATACATGGGCCCCACTGGTTTCTGCCGGTTCTGGACGGATGGCACAGCTGGACACCTTCTGATTTCGGAGGGACGTAAGCATGTTGTATCTTGTAAGTTTGGGGCAGCGTTTCAGCAAATGGAGTTGCCAAGCAGCAGAAAATATAAAAAGAGGAAAAACAAAAGGGTGGGGGTTTATGCATAGAGTTGGATTGCTGTTTCAGCCCAGCTCAAACTGCAATTGCACTCAGCTATAGGACAGCGGACATTTTGTTTCTCCTAATCATTGCTCCCTAGACAAAATGAGCCATTATAACTAATGAAAGGTATTTGGGAATATAGTTATAATAAAGTAATATTTACGTATTTTCATTTTCTTAATTCCCGGAGAATCCCTTTAAGAACTATCTTCAGTATAAAGAAGAACAAGGAGTCCTGGAAGTCATGATATTGTCCTCATAAAGCCCTGATCTCTACATCATTGGGTCTGTCTGGGATTACGTGAAAAGACATAAGATCTGTTGTTAGTTCTCCAAGAGGTATGGAAAACTTCTCTGCCGAGTTCCTTCAAAAACTACACAAGTGTACCTAGAATTGTTGAAGGCAAAGGATGAGCATGCCAAATATTGATTAGGATTTCTATTTTGTTTATTCACTTTGCATTTTCATTGATAAAAATAAACTAAATTAAAGGGGTTGTGCGAGTTATTTTTTTGTCCTTTGTATGTTTCTAACTAGTCAAACACAACAGCTTTTCCATACACTTTCTGCTTCTAAAGCTGCTGGTTTATCAGATTTCACTCAGGGTCACATGACCTGTGATGTCAGCTTGCCTCCCTGCTAATCTTATATTCGTACACACAGCCTGTACACCGTCACTGTGCTGGCCACGCCCCCCTGCTCTGCCTCTGCTGCTATCTGCTCTCTCCCTGGATTATTTCAGATAAAATATTAACCCCCATCAGGCAGAACACACTGAAGGCTTTACAACAGCAGTTGCAGATGTAAAGAGACATAGGATCTGCCCTACTCACCCTACAGACACAGAGCTGACTGGAGCTGATCTGGAGGAGATGCAAAGTATTGTATTGTACAAAAACAGGTAGGGGGAAGACCCTGTGTGTATGAGCAGTGTCATTGTACAGCTGGGACTTGTAGTCCTACACATACAACATGCTGCTGAGTATTCCAGCAGACATGTCACTCAGGCCAGCTCTTGTATTCACTGCCTTTGCAGAGCAGAGCAGGGGGAGGGGCAGAGATTGTTATTACTGCAGGTAAACAAAGGCCAGAGGAGAACCAGGGAAATGAGGAAATATAGATTTTTTTTGCCTAAAACTTGCTTAACTTAGTTATATATTGCTGCCCATCAGATTTACAGTACTATACTTTTTTTTTCATAACTCGGACAACCCCTTTAACATTTCTATTTTTAAAAGCTTTCTTACTTTTTTCAACACCTGCCTACTTTTGCACAGTATGTGTGTGTGTGTGTGTGTGTGTATATATATATTTTATTTTATTTTTTGTTATAACAACCGTAAATTGACACACAGTGCATATCTTGTATTCTTCTAAACGTAAATGCACCTGAATTTTAATCATCTGCACCTACCTCCGCCATTTTTCTGGCACAGATACGGAAATCGCCAAACGTTGCCCAGACCCACAGAGTATCCAATTTGTGCTAATATGTATTGTAGCTTGTTGTTCCATGCTGGTCTGTCTTCTAATTCTGAAGTATCTTCCAGCTCTTTTGCTCTACTCTCCTCGCCAGACACATTAAGAGCGCTCGCCTTGTGATCAATTGGTTCCTCATGGGCCAATAAGTCAGCGACAGATTCTGTGACATGTTGGTTGCTATGCTCTCGCTGAGTCACTTTACTGTTTTTAGGCATTTGGAAAAATGTAGGTTCCAGAAGACCAAGGGAGATGCTGGTGCACAAATCTAATCCAGCCCAAGGAGTTATTTAATACTGGCTTCCATGCAATATTGACCTGAAATGAAGACATATTTAATGGCTTTACAAATTCTTTAGATAATAAACTGTGTAAAAAGCTTTGATACTGTATGTCATAGCTAATGAGTTCCTTGACTTTAACACAAACAGGGGGGCATTAATCCAGGCAGGCATTCCCATACGCCAGTCTTGATCCCTGATGCACCAGAGAAAGATGCATCTAATTTAGAGGAAGATGCCTCTTAATAAATCATCTCGGACACTCCGTGTGCCAAAAAACTTTGCCAGCCAGAGGAATTAAGAAAATGAAAATATTTAAATAATACTTTATTATAAATATATTCACAAATACATTTCATTAGTTATAATGGCTCGTTTTGTCTAGGAAGCAATCATTAGGAGAAACAAAATGGCCGCTATCCTATTAGTAAACAAAGAACCTGTACTAATAACACAGCAGGACAAGTTACTTCACAACAATTAGGTAAAGATCTGCCTCATCCTCCTCTCTGCTTGTCATGGATTATGATCCTGAACACAGTTTAATATGAGCTTCAGCTGAATCTCTGTAGGAATGGAGTTCATGAGGAGACATTAAATACAGAGAGGAGGTGGAGATGTGAGTAATGAGAAGCAGCAATTGTATGCAGTCTCCATTACCACAGTCTGTCCTGTCCGTCCTCTCTGTACTTCATGTCTCCTAATCAGTTCCTTTCCTTCAGAGATTCAGCTGAAGATCTTATCAGATGTATTCATACTAACAATCCCTGACAAGCAGAGCAGAGAGGAGGATGAGGCAGCTTGTCCTCCTGTGTGATTAGGACAGGTTTTGTGTGTACTGATAAGACGGCAGCCATTTTATTTTTCCTAATGATTGCTCCCTAGACAAAACAAACCAATATAACTAATTAAAGGTATTTGGGAATATATTTATAATAAAGTAATATTTAGACATTTTCATTTTTTAATTCCCGGAGAACCCCTTTAAGCTACTACTAACTCCAGTTTCCAGCATAAATTATAGTAAATCCTCCCACTAAGCCCTGACCCTTTTCTCACCCATTTAGAAAAGCGGTGAGAAGCTCAAAAAGTCGCAAATTATGGCGAAAATATGGGTTGTGCCATAATTTGCAACTTTTTAACGTCACAATAGTGGCGTTAACACATTAATAAATGCCCATCATAGTGTTCAAATAAGTGATAATCTTATAGTTACCTAGAATGCTGTGTACCACCTAGTAACATGCTTAAAATGCCAATTAGCAAAACCTACATAAGTTTACTCTTGTGTTAAATCTCAAGAGTTGCAGAAGGAAATTTATATTACTGTAGCTCTTCATGCCTTCCTGGGCAATCCATCGAAAGGCTGCAGACAAATGTATGATTTACAGATCGCTGTAAAGGGCAGCCTGTAACCTGTTTGCAGAAAAGCAAGTAACCCACTTATAGCCCTCTAAATTCCTACCCCGAAACTCCTGGTAACAAAGAAGGACACTATGATATTGTTATTACCATTATAACCATTACATTAGAGAATTGTCATTTAAGCACAACTAATATATTCTGTAAAGTAGCTCCAAAGTTAACCTACCCTTAAAGGGCATCTATCAGCAGATTTGTAGCTATGAAACTGGCTGACCTGTTACATGTGCACTTGGCATCTGAAGTCATTTGTGTTTGTCCTATGTACATAAGTACCCACATTGCTGAGAAAAATGATGTTATAATATATGCAAATGAGCCTCCGGGAGCAACGGCGGGCGTTGTCATTACACCTAGAGGCTCTGCTCTCTCTGCAACTACTGCGCCCTCTGCACTTTGACTGACATGGCCAGACGTGATTTTCACTGCCTGGCTCTGTCAAAGTGCAGAGGGCGCAGTAGTTGCAGAGACATCAGATCTTTTAAGTGTAATGGCAATGCCCTTACACCTTCAAAATGTTGACAAATATAAAATTACATGATTAGGTCCCAGAAATGGGTGCTTATATATTAAATGGAAAGCAACTAGGCATAAGAGGGAGGGAAACTTGGGAATACTGGTAGACGTAAATGGTATCATTCAATGCCAAGCAGCAGCTGCTAAAGTAAATATAATGTGAGGGTGTATACAGGAGAAAAATCTTTCACTCAAATACGGTAAAGCAGTTCAATACCGTGGCATAGGTATAAAGGTCACACGGACTGCAATCATCCTTGCTCCAAGAAGAGGGGAGCCTCACCACATTGGGACTCTCCACTATTAATAAAGCAGACCACTTGTAAATCGCTCTGCTCCATCACAGACAGAACTGTACAGCTGCACTGTCCTCTGAATGCTCGCCCTGCACTGACTTCTATGGTTAGTGCTGGAAGGAAAGAGGAAGTTATAGCCAGTACCCGCTGGAACCCAAGTATGCAACATTAACCCCTTTACTGCCCAAGAACAGCATAGAATTAAATCCATCCAAGAATATCGACATTAAACCCTTCACTTCCCTAGACCACTAGTGATTCTGATATTAACCCCTCCACTGCGCTCGTCCACCAGGGACACAGAGGCGCAAAAGCAACATTGCTAGCAATGCAGCTGAAAGTTACGGGCTGTTTCTATGAAGAGAAATTGTCAGGGCTACCTGGAGGGAGGGGGCCAAGCTGTACTTACGCACCAGGGAATTTGAGCTTTTACCTACACTCCTGCTTCCATAAATGACTTCTAAAGCCACATCTTAAAGGGAACCGGTCACGTCAAACATGATATTTGAGCTGCAGGCAGCATGTTATAGAGCAGGAGTTGCTGAGCAGACAGATATGTAGATTTATGGGCAAAGATTCAGTATAAGATGTATTTCCTTCATTTATATTTGTGCTCATTCTGGACTTTGAAGTCAAAGATGCAGTTCTATCAGTGATTGTCAGCCTTCCCTCTATGGCTGTGTATACAGAGATAGCTGTCAATCACTGATAGGACCGCCTCCTTGACTATAAAGCCCTGAATGAGCAGGGATTTAAGTGAATGAAAGTTGTGCTAAATCTTTTACCATAAACTATATATCAATCTGCTCAGCTCCTCCTGCTCTATAACATGCTGCCTCCAGCTTTCCTTGCATTTTCATATACAGTGGAGGAAATAAGTATTTGATCCCCCACTGACTTTTAAAGTTTTAATACTAAAAAATAAATGAAACGTCTCATAATTTTATGCCAGCTTTATTTTAACAGTGCCACATAGAATATCAAAAGAAAAACGGAGAAAATTACATGAAATGAGAAATAAAAAATAATTTTCATTTCTTTGAGGGAAATAAGTATTTGATCCCCTAGGAAAACATCATTTAATACTTGGTGGCAAAACCCTTGTTGGCAAGCACAGCAGTCAGATGTTTGTTATAGTTTTTTATAAGGTTTGCACACACTTCAGGAGTAATTTTGGCCCACTCCTCTATGCAAATCATCTCCATATCCTTAAGGTTTTTAGGCATGCATTTGGAAACGCGAAGCTTCAGCTCTCTCCATAGATTTTCGATGGGATTGAGGTCAGGAGACTGGCTAGGCCATTCCATGACTTTGATATGCTTCTTATGGAGCCACTCCTTTGTTTCCTTGGCTGTATGTTTTGGATCGTTGTCGTGCTGAAAGACCCATCCAGGACCCATTTTCAGTGCCCTGGCGGAGGCAAGGAGGTTGTCACCCAGGATTTTGCAATACATGGCCCCGTTCATCTTCCCGTCAATGCCCTTAGAAGACAAACACCCCCAAAACATAATACTTCCACCACCATGCTTGACGGTGGGGATGGTATTCTTAGGGTCATATTCTGTATTTTTCTTCCTCCAAACACATCGAGTTGAGTTGAGGCCAAAGAGCTCAATTTTGGTCTCATCTGACCACAGCACCTTCTCCCAGTCTCTCTCGGAGTCATTAATATGTTCATTGGCAAACTTGAGGTGGGCCTGGACGTGAGCCTTCTTGAGCAGAGGAACCTTGCGTGCACTGCACGGTTTTAAACCATTACGTCTCATTATGTATTACCAATGGTTTTTTTGGAGACTGTGGTCCCAGCTGCCTTGAGATCATTACTCAGCTCCTCCCGTGTAGTTCTTGGCTGATTTTTAGCCTTTCTCATGATCAATTAGACTCCACGAGGTGATATCTTGCATGGAGCTCCAGGCCTGGGTCGATTGACAGTAATGTTGTACTTCTTCCACTTCCGAATAATTGCACCAACAGTTGTCACCTTCTCATCCAGCTTCTTACTTATGGCTTTGTAGCCCATTCCAGCCTTGTGTAGGTCAGCAATTTTGTCCCTGACATCTTCAGACAGCTCTTTAGTCTTGCCCATGGTGGATATGTTGGAGTGTCACTGAGACTGTGTCAGTGGTCTGTGGGAGCCAACATTAGTCATGGTTTTACTAGGGGATCAAATACTTATTTCCCTCAAAGAAATGAAAATTATTTTTTATTTCTCATTTCACGTAATTTTCTCCATTTTTCTTTTGATATTCTATGTGGCACTGTTAAAATAAAGCTGGCATAAAATTATGAGATGTTTCATTTATTTTTTAGTATTAAAACTTTTAAAGTCAGTGGGGGATCAAATACTTATTTCCTCCACTGTAGGTCTTACTACCAACCTGCCCATTATTCCATAATAATCCAGGCCCAAAAGAGGACTTACAAAACTCCTTAGCAAACTACTCTGCCAGGGATTCTCAGCTTTCCTGGGTTCTTACATCTCATCCAGCTTTTCCTGGAGGAGATATATATCTTCTGGAGCCTAGTAAACAGAGGAAACTTGGAGAAATACTTGTGCTGTCACTGGACATGTTCATCTTGGAAAGAAGACTCCTTAGAGATTATCTTATTAACAGACTCCACTAATGAGATATTAATTTCAGCAATACTACAGTGGCCTTAGGGTAATTTCATGCGAGACAAATTGCATTAGAAAGAACTTGTTTCACCTGTAGAAGCTGAGTGGCTAAAAACTGCATCGCAAAACCACATCAATCCAGTGTGAAAATAGTTACCCTAAATGGACTAAATTGTGTGTCGAAAAGGCAGTTTTTTCATCAACAAAGAGCAGTTAAAGGGGTTTACCTAAAAATTAGAAAGTGATGACATGTCAGGATAAAGACAAAAATTAGCACATGGATCCTACAGAAGAGCTCAGTGACTTTAAATGGGACACTGTCACAGGAGATAGGCTTTGCCACAAATTAATTTGTAAAATTTCTGCTAGATCTGCCCTGTAAATGCTATTATTGTGAAGGGGGGGTGTCTAGAAGTATTAACAGCTCAGAAATAAATATAGTGATAGGCTACGCAAACTCAAAGTGCAGGTCACCAAACACTGACGTGTGTGGCATGCAATATCTGCTATCTCTGTCGTATCACCCACTACAGCAAATAGCCTTTAGAGGTGACATCAGCAGGAGAAATGTGCATCAGGATCTTCTGGAAATAGGTTTCCATGGTCGAACAGCCCTGGCTTAGTGGAGTACAGCACACCACCACAAGGGTGTGGAGCAGTGGGATTATGCTCTCTGAAGTGATGAATCACGTTTTCCTATATGGCAATCTGGGTTCTTCAGATGCCCTAATAAGGCTACCAACTATAGTGCTTCCTGTAAAATCTGTGTGAGCTGTCTCAGGGTTTGGTCTGGTCCCTTTCTTAAATGAAGACTAATGTTAATTCTACAACATTCAAAGAGATTTTAGACAACTGTACGCTTCCAATGTTGTGGTTGTTCTTTTCTGTTGCAGCATGGCTGTTTCTTCGTGAAAAGTGAGGTCCATATAGACATGATTTGACAACTTTCGTATGGGAGAAATTGAGTTCTGCACAGAGCAATAGTACAGACCAAAAGTTTGGACACACCTTCTCACTCAAAGAGTTTTCTGTATTTTCATGACTATGAAAATTGTAGATTCACACTGAAGGCATCAAAACTATGAATTAACACATGTGGAATTATATACTTAACAAAAAGTGTGAAACAACTGAAAATATGTCTTATATTCTAGGTTCTTCAAAGTAGCCACCTTTTGCTTTGATTACTGCTTTGCACACTCTTGGCATTCTCTTGATGAGCTTCAAGAGGTAGTCACCTGAAATGGTATTCCAACAGTCTTGAAGGAGTTTCCAGAGATGCTTAGCACTTGTTGGCCCTTTTGCCTTCACTCTGCGGGCCAGCTCACCCAAACCATCTCGATTGGGTTCAGGTCTGGTGACTGTGGAGGCCAGGTCATCTGGCGTAGCACCCCATCACTCTCCTTCTTGGTCAAATCAGCCCGGAGGTGTGTTTGGGGTCATTGTCCTGTTGATAAATAAATGATGGTCCAACTAAACGCAAACCGGATGGAATAGCATGCCGCTGCAAGATGCTGTGGTAGCCATGCTGGTTCAGTATGCCTTCAATTTTGAATAAATCCCAACAGTGTCACCAGCAAAGCACCCCACACCATCACACCTCCTCCTCCATGCTTCACGGTGGGAACCAGGCATGTAGAGTCCATCCGTTCACCTTTTCTGCGTCGCACAGAGACACGGTGGTTGGAACCAAAGATCTCAAATTTGGACTCATCAGACCAAAGCACAGATTTCCACTGGTCTAATGTCCATTCCTTGTGTTCTTTAGCCCAAACAAGTCTCTTCTGCTTGTTGCCTGTCCTTAGCAGTGGTTTCCTAGCAGCTATTTTACCATGAAGGCCTGCTGCACACAGTCTCCTCTTAACAGTTGTTGTGCAGATGTGTCTGCTGCTAGAACTCTGTGTGGCATTGACCTGGTCTCTAATCTGAGCTGCTGTTAACCTGCGATTTCTGAGGCTGGTGACTTGGATGAACTTATCCTCCGCAGCAGAGGTGACTCTTGGTCTTCCTTTCCTGGGGCGGTCCTCATGTGAGCCAGTTTCTTTGTAGCGCTTGATGGTTTTTGCAACTGCACTTAGGGACACTTTCAAAGTTTTCCCAATTTTTCGGACTGACTGACCTGCATTTCTTAAAGTAATAATGGCCACTCATTTTTCTTTACTTAGCTGCTTTTTTCTTGCCATAATACAAATTTCTAACAGTCTATTCTTTCGGACTATCAGCTGTGTATCCACCTGACTTCTGCCCAACACAACTCATGGCCCCAACCCCATTTATAAGGCAAGAAATCACACTTATTAAACCTGACAGGGCACACCTGTGAAGTGAAAACCATTTCAGGTGACTACCTCTTGAAGCTCATCAAGAGAATGCCAAGAGTGTGCAAAGCAGTAATCAAAGCAAAAGGTGGCTACTTTGAAGAACCTAGAATATAAGACATATTTACAGTTGTTTCACACTTTTTTGTTAAGTATATAATTCCACATGTGTTAACTCATAGTTTTGATGCCTTCAGTGTGAATCTACAATTTTCAAATTTTCATAGTCATGAAAATACAGAAAACTCTTTGAATGAGAAGGTGTGTCCAAACTTTTGGTCTGTACTGTACGTATATTGAGTAATCGCCAAGCGTTATGTGCCCTCTGAGTGGCAGACTAACTGTAAGCTTGTAGAAATTTGTATTTATTTGAAATCACCACGCTTACATTGCTTGTCTACTGAATACACAGCTACATTTGAACTGTGTGTCCTCTTGGCAGTCTCAATCAACATCTCTGCAGAGCGTGGCCCATGACCTACACCAGCACATGGTGGCATTTTAGACTGCTTCAAGCTCATGGACTCCATGGGTTTTATCTTCTGAAGTATATCTATGACATGTACTTAGATCATTTTAGGCCATCTTCCGGTTTAGAGATAGCCTTGTCAGAGACTCATCTTCCATACAATGTCAGGCTGAATTGCTAATTTCTAATTTAGCTCCAGTATCATGTTACTGTGCAAGTGCGGTGACACTGAAAAGCTGGCATCATGGTTATAGCTTTATACTTCTGGATTGCTATAAACAATGGGCAACTAGTGCAACTACTCCGGGCTCCCAGCGGTGTGGAATGACTGCCGTGCCCTCTACACTTTGATTGATAGGTGCACTTGGTAGCTAAAGGCATCTGTGTTGGTCCCATGTTCATATGTACCTGCAATTTTGAGAAAAATGACATTTAATATACAAATAAGCCTCTAGGAGCAACGACGGGGGTGCTGCTTTTACTTCTAAAAGCTCTGCTCTATCTGCAACTTTAGCGCCCCCAGCAATTTTCCAGTTGTTGGACCAACACAGATGCCTTCAGCCCAAGCGCACATGTAACAGGTCAGCCAGTTTCATAGGTACAAATCTGCTGACAGCGCGCTAGAGGGCATCTATCTACATTTTCTGCAGATAGTATACTTACCTTTATCACTATGAGGCCATGCACATATCCAATTTTTTTTTTTGCGGACCTTTGTGGCTGTTCTTCAAATTATAAAACATGTCTTATTTTGGCCTGTAGTGCTGACAAGAAAAGTACTTTGCACTAATAGGAATGAGAAAAATATGTAAAGCACACAGAAGGTATCGGTATTTTGCAGATCCATTGTTTAAAATATATGGGCAGAGCTGTGTGCATGAAGCCTAACCCATTCAGTTTTTAGGGGGCCATGCACACATCCAGTTTTTGTTTTAGTGGATCCACGTCCTCCATCCACAAATCTCAGAGCAGGTCCTATTCTTGTCCATTTTTGTGAATGATGGGAGTGAGAACAGTAAGGGCCCATTCACACGACCGTATTATTGCGGGTCCGCAAAAATGCGGACCCGCAATACTATGGGTGCCACCCAGTGTGTGTTCCGCAACGCCGGGTGCCCCATTGAAAATGCCTATACTTGTCCGCTATTGCGGACAAGTATAGGACGTTTTATTTTTTTATGCTGGCTCTGTGCCGCGGCTGCCCGCTCTCATAGAAGTGAATGGGGCCGCATCTATTCCACAATATTGCGGAATAGATGTGGACCCATTCACACAGTCGTGTGAATGGGCCCTAAGAAGTACACATGAAAATTATCCGTAGTTTGCAGATCAGTTTCACGCAGACCGAAATATGGACACATAATATGCACAAAGCCTTAAATGTATCTGTATTTACTCAGAAACCTTACAAAAGTAGATTTTTTCAAAGGTGGTATAATACTGACCTACCCTTAGGATACGGTCACAAATTTATGATAATTGGTTTATTCAAGAAAAGTGTTACTGCCCGGAAAAAAAAAATGTTTTATTTTACCCTTTATTATGTCAACAATAAAATCTGGGCTCTGAAAGCCCCATGATCCCACAATCAGGCTGAGGGCTCCTGCATACAAACGTATCTGTTCTGCCATCCGCAAATCGCAGGTCCACAAAATCTGAGCAACCATCTGAGCAGCGGTCTGAGCAACCAAATATTATTTTTGTTTGTCTATAACTTTGCATCTTATTGATTGAAATCCCTGCTTATCCTATGTTGAGGATTCCTGTGGGCTGTCCCACTCTGTAATTGACAATTCTGCATGTACAGACAGTCGTAGAGGGAAGGCTGTCATTGAGACCACTGAACTCCTAACAGCAGAAAAAACAAGATTTCCATTTACAACTACATGTTAAAGTGAATCCTTTCCCACAAAACTAAATATACCGTATTTTTATCTTATAAGATGGAATCACATAAGTGGGTGAAAAATGTCAATGCATCCATTATGGAAGCACTCATTAGTACAGCAGGACAGAGGAGCGGTGAATGCAGCACAACGTGAGGTCACAGAGCGCGCCAACGTTCTCACGCTGTGCGAAGGTCACAGCACAATGCAGCAGGAACCTGGATCTCAGGAGTGGCAGTGGGCAGAGCAGAAGAGTTAAAGTAGAACTCCTGCAAAAAAAATTATTCTCTGACCTGTTAGAAAGCTGCATGATATAATCTGTAGTGAATGTAATCTTTTCATCAGTGACTGTATCTGTGAGCTATCCCCTCTCTTCTAATTGTAGCTGTGTCATGTGACCAACTCTCTGATCTGCAACTGACACATGAGACTGAGAGTGAGGCTCCCATAGGAATGCATAGAGAAATAGACTTCCTGTCCACACATAAGATGCTGTGTCAGTTGGTGAGTCTGATTGCTGGTCACATGACACAGATGAGAAATATCAGGATGATATAACTCACAAATACTGACACTGGTAAGAAAATGACATTCATTACAGATTACATCATATACCTTTCTAACAGGTCAGAGAATAAAATTTTCTGCGGGAGTTCTTCTTTAAGTTGATTTATTTTTTTTGTCTCTGATCTGAGGTCTGAATAGGGGTCTTAGAAATATTGGGGTCTGATGTGAGATCTGAGCTAGGTCTAATGAAAAATATTTTTTTTCTTATTTTCCTCCTCGAAAACCTGGGTGCGTCTTATGGGCAGGTGCATCATATGGGCAGGTTCACATAGAAGTGTGATGGGCTTGTTTATTGTGAGACATGTTGTACTTCATAATATCACCATTTAATAATGCATACTATGTGGGAGCTGAAAAAAAATCCAACTGGGGTGGAACTGGAAAAAAAAAACAATTCAGTCATACTTTTATGGGTTTTGTTTTGACGGCGTTCCATATTGGGTAAAACTTCATTCTACAGGTCAGTGCGAATAGAGCAATACCACATTTATATAGTTTTTCTTGTGTTTTAATACTTAAAAAAAAACTTAGGAAAAATGAATTTTCTCTTAGCATTGACATATTCTGATCCCCATAACTTTTTTATATTTATTTTTACAGAGCTGTGTGAGGGCTCATTTTTTGATGGGTGATCTGTATTGATTCCGTTTTGGGGTGTGTTCCGTTTTTGGTAACTTTTTATTCAAATTTTTTTTGGGGGAGATGAAGCAACCAAAAACAGGGAATCATCTATTTTGATTCTTTCCCCCTGTTACGGCGTTTACTGTACTGGATAGTTATTTTTATAGTATGGGTATTTTGGAACCCGATGACACCTAGGATGTTTATTTTTCTAATGTTTCTTTTAAATATGGGAAAATAGGTGTAATTAGAATTTTTACATATTTAACATTTTTACAAGCTTTTTTCTTTAACACCTATTTTAAACAGGACCTTTCATGGTTTTACATTATAGTAGGTAAATACCTTTACTTGCAGGGCACCCCCCGCTGATGCTGCCACCCGCCCAGGTTTTTCAAAATAGCGCTCCTGCGCCCCGCTCGGCCCCCCTGTATTTTTTGCGCTCAGTATGCTAATACTGAGCATCGGTACAGGGAGGAGGAGACGCCCGGGTTTCTCAATGGGCGTCTCCTTCTCCCTGGCTGTGCCGCGATCCAATCACATCGGAGAGTGTCACAGCCAGGGAGAAAAAAACTCCTTGGCTGTACGCGGTCAGGACAGTGCAGAGCCGGCCCGGAGAAGACAGAGGAGCGCCGGGCCCGGAGCGGAGCCGCGCCGCAGGAGAGGTAAGAGAGGTTTTTATTTTATCCTTAAGGAACTGGGTGGACTGATCTGAGGTCTGATGGGGGTCCCGGCACCTGATACATACAAGTGAGCGCTTCCATAATGGGAGCGCTCACTTGTATTCGCTTTATAAGACGCCCGGCAATTTTCCCCCTACTTTTAGGGGGAAAAAAGTGCTTCTTATAAAGCGAAAAATACGGTAATCCTTTTTTGTATACATAGCAGAGAGTATGCAGCCTGTCTTTTCCGTCATTTGGGGAGCAGACGGACTCCTTATCTCTGCTCTCTGACATTTTAAAAACTCATTATACCTCACTTATCATCTTACTGATAAGAATGTGGCTTAAATAAATGTTTATGACCTCTTAGTAGTTTAGAGATAAGGTTTATTAGATGACCACAAAGCGAAAGTTAAAGTACCAGTCACACATTTACAAAAACAGTTAACCCTTTGTGGCAGAACGACAATATTTTAAATAAAGGCCAAATGAAAATATGATTTTCATTTGGCCTTTATTTTCAAAAACGAGTAAAACACAATCATAAACAAAAAGAGCCCTTTTCTCCCTGTCTAGGCCTTCTATGGATGGAGACAAACTGAATATAATGGAGTCCATAGCCTGTGTAGTTCTGAAGGATCTACAGGAGGGAACCAGAGGAGCTCCAAGGCCATAATTACAACAGAGATGGGAGAGTAATGTATGTTTGTTGTTTGGATTTACTTTGTGGTCTGATCTTTTTTAATTTCAGTGCAAAAACTACAAGAAAATAAAAAAGATCTGCAGTAAAATTGCTGAGAAAATGCTCTTAGGCTAGTTCCACACCTGCAGTGTGAATTCTGGCAGGCTGTTCCTACTGACAGAATGCCCGCCGGCCCCATTTCCCGATATCCCACAATTTGAGATTTATTAAAGTACACTTAGGGGGTCATTTATTAAGATCTGTGTTTTAGACACCAGTCTTAATAGGCTCCTGCGCTGGCGGTGGATCCGAAGTTATGTAGAGGCGCACATTTAGACCATTTTCTACGCCTTAAACAGGCATACAAAATGATCAATGAGACGGGCCTAGGGGCCCTTCCCACGCCACTCCCACTTTTCTAGACCTGGTGTGAGCAAAGAAAAGTATAAGATTGCAGCGCAAATAACCTTTGCGCTGCAATCTGCCCCAGAAATATGCCTAATATAGGAGTATTTCTGATTGCAAATGATCCCCTTAGTAGTCCCTATTACACTCTGCATGCTACGTTACTAAGCTTTTTTGGGATCCTGAAAGGAAAATATGAAATGCTATTACATAATTTGGGAGCAGGAATGGGGATTTAGTTAGACACATTTAGTACCCAGCAGTCCGTAACACAGCTCCGCATGCTATGTTATCCAGCTTTCCCAGGATCCTGAAAGGAAAATATTGAACACAACTTTTGTTTATTTTATATCTAGCAGTCCCTATTACTAGTTCACACATTATGTTACCCATCTTTCCCGGAACCCTGAAAGATAAATATTGGGAAACTATGGCACACAACTTTGGAGTCAGAATGGGGTAGATTTTGTATTTAGTAGTCCCTATTACAGCTTCACATGGTATGTTACCATGGCACAATTTGGGATTATTTTGGTAGATTTAGCATTCAGTAGTCTCAACTACCGTTCCACATGCTGTGTTACCAAGCTTTCCCTGGACTTTGAAAGGCAATTCTGCCAAGCTGTGCTACAATATTGAGGAATTGTCATTGCATTTGTCCATTGCAGTTTCATGGAGATTCTTACCCAGCTTTTCCAGGCTCTTAGAAGATCCGGCTAGCTAGCCTGCTATATGGCAATTCATAACAAGGCAGGTCTGCCATTCTGCAGTCTGGGAAAGCTGGGTAAGAACTTCTGCTGGGCTGTGATGGAGGGCATATTGGTTATATATAATGCCCACAATGCTGTGATCTATCATATATAGTAGGAATGCCCAACCTGTGGCCCTACAGATGCTGCAAAACTACAACTCCCAGCATGCCTGGACAGCCTATAGCTATTAGGGCATGCTGGGAGTTATAGTTTTGCAACAGCTGGAGGGCTGCAGGTTGAGCATCCCTGATAGTATCAGGACAATGTCCGCAGCTTGTGGTCAGCAATGCAGCTCCTGAGCGTTGTCATTAAATAACCAGAATGGAAAAGCTGGGTCCCACTTGGTACACACATTTTGTATATACAGTAGTATGTATACAATGCTACAGTATATAGAGTATAAAGACGTATAGCGTCAGGGTAACAATGAGTGTGCTTCATTCCCAGTTTGGTCTTTAGCATACCTCCACATGTATTGTTACATAGCTTTCCAAAGATCCTGAAAGGAAAAGTGCCTAATTATATAGTAATATAGGAAGCTGGCATTAGCCTGTGCAAACATTGCTGTCATGATGCTGTGTGTGTACAATGGTATACATTATGTATACTGATTCTGTCACTGTATACAGGGGTGCACCTAGCCTTTCTGCTGCCTGAGGCGAAAACTAAAACGGCGCCCCCCCATGACAATTTCTTAACCTAACCCCGTTGCCACAATGAAAGCGCTCATTGCCCATGGCCCTTCTGCTGCCCTCTTCTTGCCCCTACCTTGTGCTGCCTGAGGCAATCGCCTCACCTGGCCTCATTGGCGGTGCACCCCTGCCTGTATAACCACTCAGTAAGATTACTTCTGATAATAAAACACCTTGTACTGTTACCACTGTGAGTCAGTGAGGTACAGCTGGCTGGTGTTACTACTGGTACTATTGGTAATATGGCTGACACTAGATTTATTTCATACTACTGTAAATTAAGAGTTTCCTTCCAACAAAATGGCCTATTCTCACTATGTAGACAAAGAATGAAGCCTAAAACCCTACCTCCAGCTTGTAAACCTCCTGGCTCACGTGCACTAGCATCAGATGGGGGAGAAGACATGGCTGCAGCCTAAGAGAAGAATACACTGATTTTCTATTTTTATGGTCTGCCATTGGTATATAGGACAGGAGAAATGCAATAGAAATAAGGAGATGATGTTACATCTCAGGGTACTTTCACACCGGCGTTGTTTTATTCCGGTATTGAGTTCCGTCATAGGGGCTCAATACCGGAATAAAACACTTTAGTTTTGTCCCCATTCATTGTCAATGGGGACAAAACTGAACTGAAGAGCACGGAATGCTCCTGAAAGCATTCCGTTCCATCTCCAGACCGGAGAACAAACTGCAACATGCTGCGGTTTGCTCTCTGCCCTGGGCATCCACACCAAGACGGAAGTCAATGGGGATGGATCCGTTCGGTGTGACACACTAGTAAACGGATCTGTCCTCCATTGACTTTTAATGGAGTTCATGACGGATCCGTCCCAGCGATGTTAAAGATAATACAACCGGATCCATTCATTACGGATCCACATGGTTGTATTATCAGTAACGGAACCGTTATTGCTGGACCCTGCTGGATCCAGCAATAACGCTAGTGTGAAACTAGCCTTAGGCCCCATTCACACGACCGTATATTTGCGGGCCCGCATTACTGCAAATACACGGGGGGCGCCCGGCGTGTGTTCTGCAGCGCTCGGAACACACGCCATGCGGCCCCATTGAAAATGCCTATACTTGAACGTGCGCACGGACAAGTATAGGACATGCTTCAAAAGAGCCGCGGCACGGAGCTAGCTCCCGGGGCTCCCGGCCCCATAGAGGTGAACAGGGCCGCATCTATTCCCGCATTTTTGCGGATAGATATGGCCCCATTCATACGGTCGTGTGAATGGGGCCTTAGGCTACTTTCACACTTGCGTTGTAAGGATCCGTTTGTGAGATCCGTCACAGGCCCCCTAAAATGTCCAAGACTGATCAGTTTTGTCCTAATGCATTCTGAATGGAAAAGGATCTGTTCAGAATACATCCGTTTTGCTTCAGTTCAGTCAGCATTCCGTTTTGGAGGCGGACACTAAAACGCTGCTTGCAGCGTTTTGGTGTCCGCTTGATGGAAACTGATCCAAACGGTATGTCAATGTAAGTCAATGGGGACGGATCCGTTTTTTCAGACACAATAGAAAACGTCTTGGCTATTTAAAAGATAATACAACCAGATCCGTTCAGAACGGATGCAGACGGTTGTATTATCATGATGGAAGCATTTTTGCTGATCCATGACGGATCCAGCAAAAACGCTGTTGTTCTTTTTATTAGTCTGGTTTAGTCTCCCTTTAAAAGATGGTATGCTGCCTGTCTGCAGCCACTAGTAGATGGAGCTTAGCAGCATACTGTCTTGTCGTTCAGTTCAGTGTATAAGAGCATGCGGTGAGCTCCTAAGATCTCTAGTCACAGCTGTAATCAGCCAGCATGTCTTAAATGAATGACTATGAAGGAGATTTGGAGCTCTGAAAAACGGAGCTACAACCACAATAAAGCTAAGTTTGGAATGCACTTTACATTATTTACTCCTAATTTTATGGCAAACGGTATGAAGCACCTATTGATTGCACGGAGGAGCGTGGCGGCCTGTTCTTCATCACCTTCTGGTATCTCTTCTCAGATGATCAATATTGCGCGTTTCTAGCTGCATCTGCTACAGTGTCTTCTAGAAAGTCAAGGTTACAAGGTTGTCTATTTTTCTAACCACTGACATCTCCTTCTGGCGCTGTAGCTTTTTTGATTTTTCTCGACACTCTTTGATTTCATAGCTACGGTTTATGAATAGACCCCATTGTGATCAGCTGATGACTAGTCTAGTCTAGCTCGTGCTTCATGGTTTACGTTATGTAAAGCTCTGTGCAGTGATGTGTCACGACACCTACTATTTAGGTTACTGCCATGTATCACAAGATAGAGGTCTTAGCTTCTATTAGAAAATGCTTCTTTATATTTCAAATACCTACCGCCACGTGGGGATGGCATCTGTGATTATATAAAGCAGATACATTCACTCCCACTGTAAGAACTAATAATAATAGAGCTACAACCAACGATATGAGAAGGCCCTCCAACTGTTTGTACTGCTCTTTTTCTTAAAGGGAATGTCACTCTGAATTTGGACTATTATCTACAGTAATACATGAGTAGTCCTGCAGATCACTATTTATTATCCTAATGCTCCCGCTGTCATTGCTCAGAGCTGCACTGAAATACATTGTCAGGAATGCCGAGCATGCGTACAGGAGTCCACTCCTTTATGTTAGAACAGCACAGCAGTCCGGACTGTGTATGTCAGTGCAGCTTTGACTGCTGACAGCAGGGGAATGGGGGGTAGTAGGAAAATAAAAAATATTAATCTGCAATCCTTATCTGCAGTACTACTCATGTGTTACTGTAGATAATAGTTAATAAATCATGAATATGCTGTGTCTGTGATCCTGGCGATATTAATACATATATTACACCGGGGAAGACAAACTACTGTGGAAATCTGGAGCTAGTTATACCATACCAGTGGCGTAACTAGAAAAGAATGGGCCCCACAGCACATTTTTGAAGGCCTTTATGATTCCTGTTAGAAATTATAAATGAAATAATAGCAGTTTGCATTGAAGGTCCAGCTGGGTGTTACCAGTTGGGGGTGCCTGCCTGCACAGTCTGACATTATCCAGGCAGTGCTGCCAGTTTCAGACTGAACAGGAACACACCCCCAACTAGTAAGACCCATCTGGACCTTCATTGCAAACTGCAATTCACTGACAACGCCTAATAGGAATAATATAGGAATAGAGTCATAAGAGCTGGTGATCCAGAATCGTTCTTACATGGGGAATGCAAGTAGTTACTAAAACAGACATGTCAGTATCGGTGTCAGGGCCTCTTTAACCCTAATCCTACTACTGCTGCGCTCGCCCGATCAGCTGCAAGGGTCCGGCAGTGGCCGATAGCCGGACCCCTGCTGTATGCACCAGCATTGGTGAAAACACCGATGCCGGTGCATTAACCCTCGCACTGCCGCGGTCAGCGCTGACCGCGGCATGTGCGATGTCTGTGGTGGGAGTGAGAGCCCATCGGGTCCCCGCGCTGCTGTGCCTTCCTTAGGCATCGGGCTGCCTTCTACGGAAGCAGCAGGCTGTAAGTGTATTACACAGAACTTATACAGAAGTATTGTAATGCATTGTGCAGGGGATCAGACCCCCAAAAGTTAAAGTCCCAGACTGGGACAAAAAATAAAGTAAAAAAAAGAAGTTAAAAAAATAAAGTTTAACAAAAAAAATTAATAAAAGTTTCAAGGGAAAAAAAGTCATTTTCCCAAAATAAAGTTAAAAAAAAATTGGAAAAAATTAGGGAAAAAAAGAAAAGTAGGTATAATAGGTATCGCCGCGTCCGTATCGACCGGCTCTATAAAAATATCACATGACCCACCCCTCTAGGTAAATCCCGTTAAAAATAATAACAGTGCAAAAAAAGCCATTTTCTAATGACCTTGCCTCACAAAAAGTGTAATAGCAGGCGATCAAAAAGGCGTATTTACCCCAAAATGGTACCAATCAAACCGCCATCTCGTCCCGCAAAAAAATTAGACCCTACCTAAGACAATCGCCGAAAAATAAAAAAAAATATGGCTCTCTGAAAATGGCAACACAAAAAAAAGATTTCATTCTTTTCAAAAATGCATCTAATGTGTAAAACTTAACAAAAAAAAATGTTAGACATATTGGGTATCACCGCGTCCATAACAACCTGCTCTATAAAAATATTACATGAGATGGCCTCCCAGGTGAATTCTGTAAAAAAATTTAAAAAAAAACTATGCCAAAACAGCCATTTTTTTCCCTCTTGCCTCACAAAAAGTGTAATAGCAGGCGATCAAAAAGGCGTATTTACCCCAAAATGATACCAATCAAACCGCCATCTCGACCCGCAAAAAATTAGACCCTACCTAAGACAATCGCCCAAAAAAAAAAATATGGCTCTCAGAAAATGGCAACACAAAAAAAGATTTTATTCTTTTCAAAAATGCATCTAATGTGTAAAACTTAACAAAAATAAAAATGTTAGACATATTGGGTATCGCCGCGTCCGTAACAACCTGCTCTATAAAAATATTACATGAGATAGCCTCCCAGGTGAATGCTGTAAAAAAATTAAAAATAAACTATGCCAAAACAGCCATTTTTTCCCTCTTGACCCATAAAAAGTGTAATAGCAGGCGATCAAAAAGGCGTATTTACCCCAAAATGGTACCAATCAAACCGCCATCTCGTCCCGCAAAAAATGAGCCCCCACATAAGACAAAAACTGAAAAAATAAAAATCAATGGCTCCCGCAAACCAATCCATCAAAATCTGTGCTGCAAAATCCATATGGCACTCCTTCTGTTTTGAGTCCTGCCATGTGCCCCCACAGCAGTTTATCACCACATATGGGGTGTTGCCGTATTCAGGAGAAAATGGGTAACAAATTATGTGGTGCTTTTCTCCTGTTACCCCTTGTGAAAATGAAAAATTTGGGGCTAAAGCAACATTTTATTGGAAGAAATGAAACTTAATTTTCACACAAGTGTTTCCAAATTCCATAAAACGCTTAGGGGCTCAAAGTGCTCAGTACACTCCTTAATATATTCTTTGAAGGGTGTCGTTTCCAAAATGGGGTCACTTTTTGAGGGTTTCCACTGTAGGGGTACATCAGGGTCTCTCAATTACAAAATGGTGCCTAAAAACCATTCTATCAAAATCTGCCTCCAAAATCCGTATGGCGCTCCTTTCCTTCTAACCACTGCCACAAGCCCATAGTGACGTTTACCACCACATGTGGGATAGTTCTGTAAACTGCAGAATCAGAGAAATGTACAGTACAGACCAAAAGTTTGGACACACCTTCTCATTCAAAGAGTTTTCTGTATTTTCATGACTATGAAAATTGTAGATTCACACTGAAAATTGTAGATTCACACTGAAGGCATCAAAACTATGAATTAACACATGTGGAATTATATACTTAACAAAAAAGTGTGAAACAACTGAAAATATGTCTTATATTCTAGGTTCTTCAAAGTAGCCACCTTTTGCTTTGATTACTGCTTTGCACACTCTTGGCATTCACTTGATGAGCTTCAAGAGATAGTCACCTGAAATGGTATTCCAACAGTCTTGAAGGAGTTCCCAGAGATGCTTAGCACTTGTTGGCCCTTTTGCCTTCACTCTGCGGTCCAGCTAACCCCAAACCATCTCGATTGGGTTCAGGTCTGGTGACTGTGGAGGCCAGGTCATCTGGCGTAGCACCCCATCACTCTCCTTATTGGTCAAATAGCCCTTACACAGCCTGGAGGTGTGTTTGGGGTCATTGTCCTGTTGATAAATAAATGATGGTCCAACTAAACGCAAACCGGATGGAATAGCATGCCGCTGCAAGATGCTGTGGTAGCCATGCTGGTTCAGTATGCCTTCAATTTTGAATAAATCCCCAACAGTGTCACCAGCAAAGCACACCCACACCATCACACCTCCTCCTCCATGCTTCACGGTGGAAACCAGGCATGTAGAGTCCATCCGTTCACCTTTTCTGCGTCGCACAAAGACACGGTGGTTGGAACCAAAGATCTCAAATTTGGATTCATCAGACCAAAGCACAGATTTCCACTGGTCTAACGTCCATTCCTTGTGTTCTTTAGCCCAATCAAGTCTCTTCTGCTTGTTGCCTGTCCTTAGCAGTGGTTTCCTAGCAGCTATTTTACCATGAAGGCCTGCTGCACACAGTCTCCTCTTAACAGTTGTTGTAGAGATGTGTCTGCTGCTAGAACTCTGTGTGGCATCGACCTGGTCTCTAATCTGAGCTGCTGTTAACCTGCGATTTCTGAGGCTGGTGACTCGGATGAACTTATCCTCCACAGCAGAGGTGACTCTTGGTCTTCCTTTCCTGGGGCGGTCCTCATGTGAGACATATTCTTTGTAGCGCTTGATGGTTTTTGCGACTGCACTTGGGGACCCTTTCAAAGTTTTCCCAATTTTTCGGACTGACTGACCTTCATGTCTTGAAGTAATGATGACCACTCGTTTTTCTTTACTTAGCTGCTTTTTTCTAGCCATAATACAAATTCTAACAGTGTATTTAGTAGGACTATCAGCTGTGTATCCACCTGACTTCTACCCAACACAACTCATGGTCCCAACCCCATTTATAAGGCAAGAAATCACACTTATTAAACCTGACAGGGCACACCTGTGAAGTGAAAACCATTTCAGGTGACTACCTCTTGAAGCTCATCAAGAGAATGCCAAGAGTGTGCAAAGCAGTAATCAAAGCAAAAGGTGGCTACTTTGAAGAACCTAGAATATAAGACATATTTTCAGTTGTTTCACACTTCTTTGTTAAGTATATAATTCCACATGTGTTAATTCATACTTTTGATGCCTTCAGTGTGAATCTACAATTTTCATAGTCATGAAAATACAGAAAACTCTTTGAATGAGAAGGTGTGTCCAAACTTTTGGTCTGTACTGTATATTGAGGTTTAGTTTGCTGTTAACCCTTGCTGTGTTGCAAGAAAAAAATTATTAACGTGAATAATCTACCAAAAAATTGAAATTTCACCTCCATTTTCCTTTAATTCTTGTGGAACACCTCAAGGGTTAACAAAGTTTGTAACATCAGTTTTTTATAATTTGTGGGGTGTAGTTTCTAAAATGGGGTCATTTATTAGTGGTTTCCATTAGGTGAGCCTCACAAAATCACTTTATAACTGAATTGGTGCTCAAAAAAATGGTTTGGGAAATTTTGTTGAAAATTTGAAAAATTGCTTCTAAACTTAAGTAATAAATATTTTATGAGGTATCACTTTTAGAGATGAGCGAACGTGCTTGTAACGAGCACTGTACCGCTTGGCTCCCCTGCGCTCGCATGGGCGCAGGCAGCCGCTTCCGTCCTCCTCACCCGACGGAAGCGGCTGCCTGCGCCCATGCGAGCGCAGGGGAGCCGAGCGGTACAGTGCTCGTTACGAGCACGTTCGCTCATCTCTAATCACTTTCTGTTTTAAAATCAGAGAAATTGAAATTTTGAAAATTGCTCAAAATTTTTGGTAAATTTGAGATTTTTTCATAAATAAAGGTGAAATATATTGGCTCAAATTTATGACTGTCATGAAGTACATTGTGTCACGAGAATGTGTAACAATCTCAGAATGGCCTGGATAAGTAAAAGCGTTCTAAAGTTATTACCGCATAAAGTGACACATGTCAGATTTGCAAAAATTGGCCTGGGATTTAAGGTGAAAAGTGGCTCGGTACTGAAAGGGTTAAATAAACCCCTCATCCTGGGCCTGGTCTAACCTATATACTGTTTATATTCAGTGAATTACACTGAGACCTCTTTGAGAAGATGACCCAGCATTATGGAAATGCTAAGTGGCATGGCAGTGCCTGACACAAAAGGGCACTCATCAATTACACACAGCCAGCCATTTAGCGGTGTCTGTAATAAAGCTCATGCCACATTGCATTTCCATATGAAAGTGTCAGTCACGTACAGTAGCTGTGCCCACACACAATACAAGTGGTGCTAGTAGTACCCACAACATAGTAACATAGTTCATAAGGCCGAAAAAAGACATCTGTCCATCCAGTTCGCCCTGTTTTCCTACAAGTTGATCCAGAGGAAGGCAAAAAACCCCTGTGAGGTAAAAGCCAATTTTACCCAGTTTAGGGGAAAAAAATCCTTCCCGACTCCAATCAGGCAATCAGAATAACTGGAGTCGGGCAATCAGAATCTCTAGTAACTATAACCTATAATATTGTTACCCTCCAGAAATACATCCAGGCGTCTCTTGAACTCTTTTAGTGAACTTACCATCACCACCTCCTCAGGCAGAGAGTTCCATAGTCTCACTCTCTTACCGTAAAGAATCCTCTTCTATGTTTGTGTACAAACCTTCTTTCCTCCAGACGCAGAGGATGTCCCCTCGTCACAGTCACAGTCCTCGGGATAAATAGTTCATGGGAGAGATCTCTGTACTGACCCCTGATATATTTATAGTTATTAGATCTCCCCTCAGTCGTTTTTTTTCTAAAGTGAATAACCCTAATTTTGATAATCTTTCTGGGTACTGTAGTCCACCCATTCAAGTTATTACTTTAGTTGCCCTCCTCTGAACCCTCTCCAGCTCTGCTATGTCTGCCTTGTTCACAGGAGCCCAGAACTGTACACAGTACTCCATGTGTGGTCTGACTAGTGATTTGTAAAGTGGCAGGACTATGTTCTCATCACGGGCATCTATGCCCCTTTTGATGCAACCCATTATCTTATTGGCCTTGGCAGCAGCTGTCTGACACTGGTTTCTACAGCTTAGTTTGCTGCTCATCTGCCACTTCTCTGCCCAAGCCTCCAATCTATCCAGATCCCTCATGAAGCCATGCTGATAAACCCTCAAACACTTTACCCATGACAGATGTTAAACTTACCAGCCTATAGTTCCCGGGCTCTGTTTTTGGACCCTTTTTGAATATTGGCACCACATTTGCTATGTGCCAATCCTGTGGAACAGGGAGTCAGGGAGTCAGTATAGAGTCCTTAAATATCAGAAATAAGGGTCTGGCGATGACATTACTTAATTCTCTTAGGATACGGAAGTGTATGCCATCTGGTCCTGGCGATTTGTCTATTTTAATCTTTTTAAGACGTCGCTGTACTTCTTCCTGGGTCAGACAGGGCACCTTTAATGGGGAATTTACTTTTATATTCTGCATTTCATCTGACAGTTTATTTTCCTCAGTGAATACAGTGGAGAAAAAGATATTTACCATAGTAGCTTTGCTTTCTCCTCATCGCTCTCTTCAACTCCCCCCTCATTAATCTGTAAAGGGCCGACACCTTCATGTTTATACTTTTTACCATTTATATAATTAAAGAACATTTGAGGGTTAGTTTTACTCTCTTTGGCGATTAATCTCTCGGTCTCTAGTTTGGCATTTTTTATTTGTCTTTTACATATTCTATTTTTTCCTTATAGTTTTTCAATGCTTCCTCGACACCTTCCTGTTTTAGTGATTTAAATGCTTTCTTTTTGTCATTTATTGCTTTCTTTACAGCTCTATTTATCCACATTGTTTTTTTCTTGTTCCTTAAAGGGGTATTCTCATTTCAATAATCATGTCTACTTGTGCTCCTTAGGTCATGTTATTGATTTTACTAAATGGTCTTCAATACCAAAAAAGTAGCCAAAGTATCAAAATGTTTCCCCCACTCACCCATTGTTTATCTTCTGTATCCCATGGTTACGGCCACCGCCGCTCCGAAGACCTAGTGGGCCGCGCTTGCACAGTAAGTATCTTATTCCCCTGGCCAGCAGCTCGGGAGCGCGCAAGCAGCCGGCCGCCGCGCATGCGCACTGTATCTTTCTTCTCTGCGCTCTCATACAGAGCCACGCATGCTCTGTATGAGATCGCAGACATCGCGGAGGATAGGAGGCTGAAGACGGGAGCGAGAGAGGACCAGCATCTACTGAGGTAAGTATCGTAAATAAAAAAGTTCTCCACTATATCCACCAACGATTTATTGCCTGCAAAAGCAGTTTATTTATGATATAAAAGAACTATGAAGGTTGGACAAAGTGGCTAAATTGGGGACATTATGTGGTGGCTGGGGTAATGACACAATGAAATGTAGTGACTCTGGGGGAAGGCATTCTAAAATATAGGGACACTGAGGAGCACATTTTGTTTTTGGAGGAGCACTTTTGGAGGAGACTGATGACTTGTACTATTGACATGCACGAGCACAAAGACTGAGCTCTCAGTGTGATGTCATAAGGAGGCGTGGCAGCCCTTCACTCAAACTGCCTAAGCCCGCCCAGCCTTAGAAGCAGGAAACCAGGAAATGAACAGCAGAGCTGGCTGCTGGTAAGGCTGAAATAGCAAGATGAGAATACCCCTTTAACCTTTTATTTCCATAAGGTATGTACCTCTCACAATTAGATATTAGGATGCTTTTAAAAATATCCCATTGTGTGGCTGTCATGTCCCTCACTTATATCTTCCCGTAGTGTGGGCTTTAGACAGGACTTTACATAAAGGCAGACCCCTCCCCCTCTAACAATGTGCCAGCAATAACGCAGTATCTAAACAATAAGTGTCTACCACATGGCAGCCCCTTCCATACACACAATTATTGTATGACCATCATAGATCTGTACTGCAGGTGACATCTACTACATTATCTGTACTCAGAAAGCTATAACACTGTTATCTGTGGCGTTACATAGGACTGCAGTTGTCTACTACATTATCTGTACTCAGAGAGCTATAACACTGTTATCTGTGGTGTTACATAGGACTGCAGGTGACATCTACTACATTATCTTTACTCAGAGAGCTATAACACTGTTATCTGTGGCGTTACATAGAACTGCAGTTGTCTACTACATTATCTGTACTGAGAGAGCTATAACACTGTTATCTGTGGTGTTACATAGGACTGCAGGTGTCTACTATATTATCTGTACTCAGAGAGCTATAACACTGTTATCTGTGGTGTTACAGAGGACTACAGGTGTCATCTACTAAATTATCTGTACTCGGAGAGCTATAACACTGTTATCTGTGGTGTTACATAGGACTGCAGGAGTCTACTACATTATTTGTATTCAGAGAGCTATAACACTGTTATCTGTGTTGCTACATAGGACTGCAGGTGACATCTACTACATTATCTGTACTGAGAGAGCTATAACACTGTTATCTGTGGTGTTACATAGGACTGCAGGCGACATCTACTACATTATCTGTACTCAGAGAGCTATAACACTGTTATCTGTGGTGTTACATAGGACTGCAGGTGTCTATTACATTATCTGTACTCAGAGAGCTATAACACTGTTATCTGTGGTGTTACATAGGACTGTAGGTGTCTACTACATGATCTGTACTCAGAGAGCTATAACACTGTTATCTGTGGTGTTACATAGGACTGCAGGTGTCATCTACTACATTATCTGTACTCAGAGAGCTACGTATAACACTGTTATCTGTGGTGTTACATAGGACTGAAGGTGTCTACTACATTATCTGTACTCAGTGGGTTATCACTGTGTGATCTGTGATGTTACATAGGACTGCAGGTGACATCCTACATTATCTGTACTCAGAAAGCTATAACACTGTTATCTGTGGTGTTACATAGGACTGCAGGTGTCTACTACATTATCTGTACTCAGAGAGCTATAACACTGTTATCTGTGGCGTTACATAGGACTGCAGGTGACATCTACTACATTATCTGTACTCAGTGGGTTATCACTGTGTGATCTGTGATATTACATAGGACTGCAGGTGACATCTACTACATTATCTATACTCAGAGCTATAACACTGTTATCTGTGGTGTTACATAGGACTGCAGGTGACATCTACTACATTATCTGTACTCAGAGAGCTATAACACTGTTATCTGTGGTGTTACATAGGACTGCAGGTGACATCTACTACATTATCTGTACTCAGAGAGCTATAACACTGTTATCTGTGGTGTTAAACAGAACTACAGGTGACACCTACTACATTACCTGTACTCAGAGATACCACTGTGTTATATTTGGTGTTACATAGGATTGCAGGTGTCATCTACTACATTATCTGTACTCGAGTTATCACTGTGTTATCTGTGGTGTTACATAGGACTGCAGGCGACATCTACTACATTATCTGTACTCAGAGAGCTATAACACTGTTATCTGTGGTGTTACATAGGACTGCAGGTGACATCTACTACATTATCTGTACTCAGAGAGCTATAACACTGTTATCTGTGGTGTTAAACAGAACTACAGGTGACACCTACTACATTACCTGTACTCAGAGATACCACTGTGTTATATTTGGTGTTACATAGGATTGCAGGTGTCATCTACTACATTATCTGTACTCGAGTTATCACTGTGTTATCTGTGGTGTTACATAGGACTACAGGTGACATCTACTATATCATCTGTACTCAGAGATTTATCATTGAGTTACATAGGACTGTGTGGTGTTACTTAGGACTGCAGGTATAATCTCCCACTTTCCCCACTTCCTCTACATTGCAGTGTCCCTCAATTTATCATCTTCCTGCCTCTGCAGCATATCAATTTTCACTGGAATAGTTGTTTGATAAGTGGGGGTCCAGTGCCACTGGAGGGAACACGGCGCTCCTGTGAGTTCTGCATCCTGTTCATCCATGTACATATGGCTTTATCTGTGCTTTTTCACTTATACAAGACAAGATTCAGCGTTCGGCACTGCCGTCATATGGAGGAGCCATTGTGTCTGTGTAAACAAAAAACGTGGTGCAGGACTTGCAGGAACGTGGAGCTCCTTTCACTGTGATGATTGCTGGGGGACCAGGAGTTCAGACTCCCATGTCCTAACAGGGATCAACAACCTCCGGCGCTCCAGCTGTTCTAAAACTACAGCTCCCAGAATCCTCCTTTCACTTCTATGAGATTAACAAGAACATCCACATGTGCACGCTGAGAGTTGTAGTCTCACAGCAGCGGGAGTGCTGATCCCTAGCCTACAATATTGATATATGTCAGTGCACAATATAGTTCTGTTTGGTGCAATGTTCACATGTGCTAGGGCTCATGCACATGACCTTTGGGTGCTTTGTGGTCCGCAAATTGCAGATCTGCAAAACACGGATACTGGCCGTGTGCATTCCGCAGTTTACGGAACAGAAGGTCCGGCCTATAATAGAAGGACACGTTCTATTTTTTGCTGAACGGCCATACAGACATGAAATGCACACGGAGTCATCTCTGGTTTTTTTGGGCCCCTTTAAAGTGAATGGTTCCACATACAGGCTGCAAAAAAACGTAATGGAAACGGAAAGAAAATGCGTTTGTGTGCATGGTCCCTTAGTCTGCGGCTACAAGGTGATCTTGGGTGCGCTGTAGTAGTGCAGCCATAGAAATGAATGGGGTTGCAGTGTGATTCATAGGTTGACATGACCGCAACGCCATCATCGCAAAAAATCCAAACCTGCTGGTTGTTTTACTTTCATATTTGTAGGTGAGGCTTATATGTCGCACATGGGCGACCTAGCGACAGGAGTGGGCACTGCACAGGTGGAGAGGGATGGGGGCGGTCAAACATTTGGTAAAGGGTCCAGTCATTTCTATTCACGTTCCAGGTCGGCAGGACCATGCTTCATTCTATGTCATATTACACGTGTCAATACAACCAATATAAGATGTGTCAGTCCATAACCATCGCATTCTATTCACAATGAACCCCTAGAGGATTGTGGGAGGGCACTGAAAATCTATGAATACATAAAAATAAGACAAACTGAAAATAATACCAGAGAAGACCAGACACAATTCATTAGTAATATTAATTACGGAGGAGCTCCCCTGGAGAAGGGTTCTGGAGGTGGCGGTAAAGTGATAAATGGCTGACCACGTCTAGTAGCATTCCTTATATCTTTCCATACTGCGGCGCACATGGAGAACACACATCCCTATGTAGTGTAAGGGCATGCGCTGTAAATCTAGTGTGTACAGGCCCATTCCAGTCACCAGGCAACAAACCAATTACCGGCGATAGCGGACATGAATTCACTATTAAATAGCCTTGTAGACAGGGGCAGGTAAATTAGGTAGTAAATCACTCACACCGCCTCAGCTCCTTTACCACCGTCAGTAAACATACACGGAGGCTGTACACTACGAGGGCGGACACTTAAAGGAGACCTCCAAAATCCTGTAAATAAAGCACATATGTAGCCTTCTCATTTCCTAAAAGACTGCATTAATGTTCTACCCCAACGGCTGATCTCAGGGGCCACATCTGCCGCAGGGCAGCATACGTCCGTGCATCCTGCTATACAGACATGATATACGGTATATACACTGCAGCAGCCATATTTATTTAAAGCTATAGAAGCCCATTACCAAAAACATCCAGCAAAACACAGCCTATAGAAAAATGACAGGGCGCACGACACGAACATAACAGAAAAGCACAAGTCCTGCAAGGGTTAATCATAGTGAGGGACGGGCATGGGATACGCTATCATGACATCATTTACGTATTAACTCTTTCCTGCCCAGCTCAACTCCTGCCAGCTACAGGTGATGCAGGGTGGGCAGCACAGCCCATACTGATGGCACTGGCAGAACTTGTAGCAGAGCTGGAGCCCAGCCAAGTGCCAATATACACATGCATGTAAGTAGGGCACCTAATAATATATGAGGAGCCCAGGACCGCCACCAATGTCATGGCTGCAGGAATTAAATATTCACAAGATCTCAGAATATAAGTCAAGGTCACACAATGAGAGGCAAGGCTGGGCACATCCCTGGACCAGGCTGCCTGGCATGATGTGCTACCCAGGCCTCCAGATGGCATCTGCACAAGGGGTGACATGGAGTCCTTCACCTGACACTTCCTTCTACATCTTCCAGGTACCAGTACAAAATGAGTGACATGGCGAGCCCCGAGCAGGTGAGGATCCGTCAATGTCACCCTGGGGGGCACACAGGACAGGTCTGTGCCCCCCGATACCATAAAGCATGCAAAACGCTGGCGCCCTTACCCTTCACATGTGATGCTGCGAGGACGGACGCGCCTGGATTAATGCAGGTAGGAGGGACCGCGCTCCTGGATCAAGGATGGGAGGAGAGGGGCTCCATTCACTGGGAGCCAGCGCACGCAGGCGTGACGTCAGCACCCAGGGGGGCACTCCCGACCACCAGACCACTCCCAGGACCAGAGGAGCCACTTACCTGCCCGCTTTCCCCGTCCCAGTGATGGAGGCTGCTGACGCAAAGCTTGAGTCATCCACTGATGCTTGTCACTTGTGAATGGAGACGGGGGAGGACAGTCACGGGGCTCCATGTGCTGCAGAGGATGGAAAACTACCTGCACAGGCATGATACATGACTGCCTGCACCCATAGCTTCTGTCCAGCCCTTGTGGGCAGCATTAGGGAGACTGGGAGTATGGGTGTGTATGACTCCGAACATATCCATGGGCGAAGGGATTTCTTGTGGAAAAGCATTCATTCCATGAAGTGAAACACAGGGAGACATTACTTTATGAGCATTTAGGCTAGGTTCACACTGCACTGGATGCTTAGGCGGTAATGGCGGACATAGTAACGTAGCAGGGGGGCACCATTTTGTCTGGTCAAATGATAGAAACCAGACATAGCCTTATAGTCAGTAGGGTCTATTGGGTTCACTTGGTGCCCCGTCCATTACATGGTCATATATGAGTGGCATAAATGGAGATTGGAAAACGTCACTATTCAGGGACGGACTGGCCATAGAACCTACAGGGAAATTTCCCGGTGGGCCGATGCCCAGGGGCAGGGGCGTAGCTAAAGGCTCATGGACCTTGGTCGAAAAGTTCAGCTGCGGGCCCCCTTCCCTCAGTGTTTTGTAGCCAGGGGCATGAAAGCACCTAGCCTTTATGCAGGCGAAAATTGAAACAGCAACCCCTTCCCTCGAGCCAGAGGTGTAACTTAACCAGCATGGACTTTATATAATGCCATTGTCTTCTTATGCGTTACAATGGTCTTTGGGCTCCTTCCGGTTCCTTAGCCGGTTGAGACTGCTACCTCTACACCCCCTATAGCTACGCCCCTGCCCAGGGGACCATAGAAGCCATCCTCATGGCTGCTGGCTGGGTACATAACAATATGATGCTCTCAGCATTAATTCTTTTGGGAGCATCAGGCACTTATACACCTTACCAGCGCCTCTGTGCTATTTGGCACTGCTGGGGCAGTATTTTGTGCTACACTGTGCTATTTGGCTCTGCAGGGTGGTATTTTATGCTACACTGTGCTGTTTGGCTCTGCTGGGGCGGTATTTTATGCTACCCTGTGCTGTTTGACTCTGCTGAGGCGGTATTTTGTGCCACACTGGGCTATTTGGCTCTGCAGTATTTTGTGCTACACTGTGCTATTTGGTTCTGCGGGGGTGGTATTTTATGCTACACTGTGCTATTTGGTTCTGCTGGGGAGGTATTTTGTGCTACACCGGGCTCTTTGGTTCTGTTGGGGCAATATTTTGTGCTACACTGGGCTATTTGCTTCTGCTGGGGCGGTATTTTGTGCTACTCTATGATATTTGGATCTGCTGGGGCGGTATTTTATTCTACACTGTTGTATCTGTTTCTGCTGGGGAGGTATTTTGTTCTACACTGTGCTATTTGGCTCTGCTGAGGAGGTATTTTATGCTACACTGTGCTGTTTGGCTCTGCTGGGGCAGTATTTTATGCCACACTGGGCGGTTTGGCTCTGCTGAGGCGGTATTTTGTGCCATATTGGGCTATTTAGCTCTGCAGGGGTGGTATTTTATTGTACACTGTGCTATTTGGTTCTGCTGGGGAGGTATTTTATGCTACACTGTGCTGTTTGGCTCTGCTGGGGCGGTATTTTATTCCACACTGAGCTATTTGGCGCTGCTGAGGCGGTATATTGTGCCACACTGTGCTATTTGGTTTTGCGGGGGCGGTATTTCATTCTACACTGTGCTATTTAGTTCTGCTGGGAGGTATTTTGTGCTACACTGGGCTATTTGGTTCTGCTGGGATGTATTTTATGCTACACTGTGCTATTTGGTTCTGCTGGGGCGGTATTTTGTGCTACACTGTGCTATTTGGTTTTGCGGGGGCGGTATTTCATTCTACACTGTGCTATTTAGTTCTGCTGGGAGGTATTTTGTGCTACACTGGGCTATTTGGTTCTGCTGGGGAGGTATTTTGTGCTACACAGTTCTATTTGGCTCTTCTGGGGCCGTATTTTGTGCTATACTGTGCTATTTGGCTCTGCTAGGGCAGTATTTTATGCTACACTGTGCTATTTGGCTCTGCTGGGTTGGTATATGTGCTATACTATGCTATTTGGCTCTGCTGGGACGGTGTTTTGTGCTATACTGTGCTACTTGGCTCTGCGGGGGAGGGGGGTTATTTTTTTGTACACTGTGCTATTTGGTTCTGCTGGGGCGGTATTTTGTGCTACACTGTGCTGTTTGGCACTGCAGGGGTGGTATTTTGTGCTGCACCATGGTATTGCTGGCCCTGCCCACTTGTGTTACCCTACCTTCTGTCATTTCAAACCTGCCTACAACATGGGGCCACTTTTAGGTATTTTTCCAGGGCCATATTAGATTTTCAGCCCGCCTCTGCCTCTATTAGCCAAAGCTGTCCTCAAAGAGCACATCTTACTGTAGCAGACTGGGCCCATCCTTGTACTACGTGGGCAGCATGTGATTGGATATGTACAGTATATCTGTTGTACAGTTAGTGTGCACTGTGCATCCTCTATATATCTGTAAATGACATTATTACATTGTTTTCTGTGATTTCAATCAGCATGTATGATTAGCGCAGTCTATGTCTACAAGGACAGAGTAACCCCAAAGAAATTGTATTATGTGGGATGAACGCCATTACCAGTGTAGTTGGTGAATCCAGATAGTGCAGTGTCAGCCAGTGCTATCTCAGTGCTGAACGTTTTATTGGCTTGACACGGCACACACAGGCGATGATTAGATTAGATCAAGGCATGCATGACTAATCCGGGCGCAAAGAAAGCTCTTTTAGTAAAGGTTTCAGAATGCTCCTCACCATCCCACAGGCCATGAAATTCAACATGGATAATAAATCATGTATTAAAGGGGTTTTCCAGGATTTTACTACTGATGACCCATCCTCAGGAAAGGTCATCAGTATCTGATGGTGGGGATCCGACACCGGGGACCCCAGCGATCAGCTGTTTGAGAAGGCACCGGTGCTACTGTGGGTGCTGTGGCCTTCTCTGTGCGTAGTCAAGCATAGCGCCGTACATTGCATAGCGGCAGTGCTTGGTATTGCAGCTCAATCCCATTCACTTCTATAAGGCCATGTGACTGATCAACATGTCGTCACTGGCCTAGGAAAAGATGGAGAAGGCCCTGGAGCTTACAGGAGTGCTGGTGCCTTCTCAGACAACTAATCGGCGGGTATTCCGGGTGTCAGACCTCAACCAATCAGATACTGATGACCTACCCTGAGGATAGGTCATCAGTATTAAACTTTCAGAAAACTCCTTTAATACTGAAAAAAAAAACCTTGGAAAGAATGTTTTCGCCATACTCTGACTCCCATAACTTTTTTATAGTTATGTCACATTATAGTGTGAGGGCTTATTTTTTGGGGGGCCATCTGTACTTTCAGTGATACCATTTTTGGGTGTGTATGAATTTTTGATCACTTGTTATTCTTTTTTTGGGGGGAAGTGAAGTGATGAAAAAATGGCAAATTTTCCATTTTGATTCTTTTTCCTGTTATGCCATTCGCTGTGTGGGATGAGTATTGTTATATTTTTATATTACGGGCATTTTTGAGCACAGTGATGATGCCTATGATTTTTTTTTACACTGATGAACAAAAGGGTGACAATTTTTGAACTTTTGACTTTCAGTCTTCATATCTCACCATCCACTACAGCTAAATTTTGATTTTTATTATTTTATTAGTATTTTGTAAATCCACCTTTGGCTTTCAACGCTGCCTGAATCTTTCTGGGCATGCTCCCGATCAGATTTATGCATGTCTCGACCGAAATCTGTTCCCAGGTCTCTTCTACACTTTCCCAATGTTGGTGCATACTGGTCGACTCACTTGGGTACGAATACAGCTTTTTCTTCAACTCTACCCACATGTGTTCAATTGAGTTGAGGTCTAGGGACTGTGGGGACCAATCCTGCACCTCTTCTTCATTGTCATTGAACCATTTCTTCACCAATCTTGATGTATGCTTCAGGTCGTTGTCCTGCTAGAACACTATGTCGTCTTTTTGATACCTATAGTACTCAAGTGTGCAAAGTAACTCCTTTTGTAGGATACTAATATATTGCTCAGCATTGAGACCAGCATTGATCCTGGTCAAGCATCAAACACTTTTGGCTGTGAAACAACCCAATATTATCAGGCTTCCTCCACCGAAAATGACAGTTCCTTCAATTTCTCGATCCATTAGCCCCCTTTTCCTTTGTTTCTTCCAGACATATTTGCACCCATTAGAGCCCAGTCTATTGACTTTTGTCTCATCAATCCAAATCACCCGTTTCCAATCTTCTACTGTCCATTGTTCGTACTTTTTTGAAAACTCGAGCCGACGCTTCTTATGACGATATTGAAGTCAAGGCTTCTTCACCTCTTTTTGGGCCACCATGCCAGACTTGTGTAATGCACGTCACACAGTGCTGGCACAGACATCTGTGATCTCGCTATTAAGCATAAGAGCCACTTCGACTGCCATGTTTGTCCAGAACTGATAGACCTTGTGATGAGCCGACTTGTTGACTCTGGACGTCCACCTCTTGGCTTTGGAATGGATGGGGGGACTTCATTCCATATTCTTCCAACTGATCAACTGAACCCCGCAACTACAGTGCCTTGCGAAAGTATTTGGCCCCCTGGAACTTTTCAACCTTTTGCCACATTTCAGGCTTCAAACAAAAAGATATAACATTTTACATTTTTGGTGAAGAATCAACAACAAGTGGGTCACAATTGTGAAGTGGAACAAAATTTATTGGATCATTTAAACTTTTTTTGTAATAATAAAACTGAAAAGTTGGGCGTGCAAAATTATTCGGCCCATTTACTTTCAGTTCAGAAAACTGACTCCAGAAGTTCATTGAGGATCTCTGAATGATCCAATGTTGTCCTAAATGACTGATGAAGATAAATAGAATCCACCTGTGTGTAATCAAGTCTCCGTATAAATGCACCTGCTCTGTGATAGTCTCAGGGTTTTGTATCATGAAGACCAAGGAACACACCAGACAGGTCCGTGATACTGTTGTGGAGAAGTTTAAAGCCGGATTTGGATACCAAAAGATTTTCCAAGCTTTAAACATCCCAAGGAGCACTGTGCAAGCGATCATATTGAAATGGAAGGAGTATCAGACCACTGCAAATCTATCAAGACCCGGCCGTCCCTCTAAACTTTCATCTCAAACAAGGAGAAGACTGATCAGAGATGTGACCCACTTGTTGATTCTTCACCAAATATTTCAAATGTTATATCTTTTTGTTTGAAGTCTGAAATGTGGCAAAAGGTTGAAAAGTTCCAGGAGGCTGAATACTTTCGCAAGGCACTGTATGTAGCCCGCAGTATGTGTGAGCGGGCGCCATCTTTAAAGTGTCAACTTTAGGTCACCAAGGGGTTAATAATCTTTATAGGCCTCATAATAAAATGAAATGAAAGACAGAAAAGTGGAAATTGAAAGACCCATGCCTCATCATCCAAGAGTCAGAATGGCCAGTAGTAGTAGGCCCCAGTTCTCCTTGGCTTCCAATAGACGCCACATTATTATTTAGTACAAATAAGATTAGATTGTGGACTGGATGACTCTCTCTTCATCCTCTCTGAATCAGAAACCGTGCCCTGGAGCCAGGGTTCACAGCATTCCACCTGCTCTTCTTCCTTGTGGTCCCAGAAAAGCCTTTTAGTGGCATCATCTGTGTCTTCACTGCCCCCTCCTAGTGGGGCGCCTATTTTTTCCTAAGAAGAAAAAGGCACCACACACTATAGTAGATACTCAAGAGAGTCTCTCTTATTTCTCCAAATTAGCTATCCCTTGTACTATCATGTTGTGGAAAAATGTATGCCGCTCCTTGCAATTGTCCCTGTCTGGGAAGATGCATGCCACAGTCAACACCCAGAGCAGCTGTTAGGGACAGGGACAGTCAGGGGTGGATTGGCAATGTACCCCACCGGGACACTTCCCGGTGGGCCGATGGCTTGAAGCATGTTGTGGGCCGGCATGACGTTTGAGTCGGGATAATTACAGCAGGGCGGGCGGCGGCCGTCGCTCTCACGACAATACACATTATAATCCACACTACAATACACATTACAGGCCGCAGTCAGCCCTGCTGCGGTCTCATTATCATACCATTGTCATGATAATGAGATCGCAGCAGGGCTGTCGGCCACCGCAATGTGTATTGTAGTGTGGATTGTATGTGTATTGTCCTGAGAGCGACGGCCGCCGCACACCCTGCTCTAAGCTGTGCTGCATTCCCTCTGATGTGCAGGCCCACCCCTGTACCTCCTTCTGCCAGGTCCTTTGACACTGGACAGCAGGAGAGAGAGCAGTACTCTGCCCTCCAGGTCGAAGGACCTTTGGCTCCTCCCACTTCCACCGTCAGCGCGACTGACGCTGTGTCATCATCCTACCCCTCCTGCTCCAGGACAGAAGCCAGAAGAGGCTGCTGCAGGTCTGCACACTCAGGTAAGTTGTTTTTTTTTTTTTTTTGTTTTTTTTACAAGCCATTTGACAATGAGGAGGGGGTGGGCATTAAAGTGACCACTGTATATTACTGGGGCAGGGGGACATTACTGGGGGCTCTATAGGCACATTACTGGGGGCAGGGGGCATTACTGGGGGCACTATAAGGACTTTACTGGGGCAGGGAGGGCAATACTGGTGGCTCTATAGGGACATTACTGGGGGCATTGGGCATTACTGAGGGCACTATAAGGACTTTACTGGGGGCAGGGAGGGCAATATTGGCGGCTCTATAGTGACATTACTGGGGACAGGGGGCATTGCTTCTGGCTCTATAGTGACATTACTGGGGGTGGGGTGCATTGCTGTGACCAGGGATATTACTGGGGGGTAGGGGGTATTGGTGTGGCCGCTATAGGGACATTAATGGGGGCAGGGGGGGAATTACTGGGGGCTCTCTAGTTACATTACTAGTGGGAGGGGGGCATTATTGTGACCATTATAGGGACATTACTGGGGGCACTATAGGGACATTACTGGGGGCAGGGGGGCATTACTGGGGTTACTATTACTGAGGGCATTATTATTACTGGGGGAATTATAGGCAGTTTGTTGTTGATGGGGGCAGGCATTATTGCCACTGGGGACACTATAGGGGGCATTATTATTTTTACAGTATATTGGGGTAGCAGCAGGATGACAATGTTGGGGCACCATGGTGGGGATGATGATGGAAATTTGAGGACGCTAAGATGTCTGTGTGTGAAACTCTGCAGAGATGGAACACGGCTAGAAGATGTCATCATGTGTTGTCTGGTCCTAACGGAGAAGATGAGGAAAGAGAATATCAGAGGAGACGTCACCGGATGTGAGAGGTAAGTGACGCTGCATTACCCTATATGTATGGTAACTCTGAAAGATCGTCAGAATACTGATGGTAGGGCTGTCTCTCTGCTGTTGCCTGTGTTTTAACTGTTCACCCCCTTTCTCTATATCTTAGAGCAAAGTGGAGGAGGGGGACAGGACATGGCAGTTGGCACTGGGCACCACAGAGGGGCAGCTTTTAGAGAGGGTTTGGCCTCTTCTGGAGCAGTATATTGTGCTGCACTGAGCCAAATAAAAAATTGCAGCATGATATACTGCTCCCTCTATGGTATTTCTGGCCCTGCCTACCCATGTTGGCCCCGCCTTCTCTCAATCTGGCCCCGCCCACAACATAGGGCCACTTTTATTTTTTTTCCAGGGCCACTTTTAATTCCCAATCCGTCCCTGGGGACAGTACATGCCTTTCATGTCCCACTGGGTCAAAGCTTTTCGTGGTAGCCGCAAGGCAGCACTGCAGCAACAAGGTCAAGCCTTATTGCTATATTTCTGTCGATCTGCTTCCCACACCAGGTGTTTATCTGCCTCCTCTACTATGAACATCTTCTCACTCCGAACACCCCAACAGAAGCCACTCCCCAATCCTTCTATCCGTGTTAGAGCTGATCAGCCTGTCATGTTCAGAGGCTTAGGAAAACTGAACATATCCAAAGTGTTTGCAGACAAGACTTCAGGACACAGAATAGACAAATGAACAGTTTATTCAACAGTGGACACAAGGGTAAGGCACAGTGCAGATCTAGTCTCACCCAACCACTGACCCTACCTGCATAGAAGATCTGTCCTAAATGACAGCCCCAACTGGTCCCCAGTGCCTATGCTGGCTAAGTGCAGGTACCTAGTCCAAGTACCCACAGTTACAACTGCAGGGACCTGTTCACACAGCCAGAACCCAAGCCTATCAAACAGACACAAATCAAGGTCATAAGCAAACCAGATCCAAGACATAGAATCAAGATCAAGCCATAAACCAGAACCTAAGCTGATCAGAATACACTCAGGAAGCATGGCATTCACTGACAAAAATAGCCAAAGTCAGGGCAGACGTCACGAACATGCTGGACATTAACTCCTACATGAACAAACACAAGGAACTGTTCATACACCCACGTACAGTAAGTATGCAGCCACCACACACAACACAAGAAACCAGCATACACGGGAACATGTCAACTGCAACCAGTGCGCAAGAGCGCAGGCAGCCAGCCTACATAGCAACGCAATATCACAGTGAACAACACTGAGATACAGCCTGGGCAAGAGTAGCCACACAACCAATCAGTTGGTAAAATGCATACAGCAGCAAACATCCTGCTGGCTGTCTCCATGCCAACTCTTACTGGGCAATGGCAGGAACATTGTGCCTGCACTGCATTTGGGGGAAATAACACATACCTCCTGCATGCTGCACATGATAAATTCAGTGTTGCTTTTTAAAAAAAATACTGTGGCTCGAAGAGGGTGCTGGCCATGTCCAGGAGACTGTCCTCACATTTCAGCCATTCCTATGTGGCAAGGAACTCCCTCTTAGATTTGCAGTGACAGAATAGTCTCCCATTGCACTGCTTGACCCGCAATGTTCCAACTCGCTGGAATTCCACCTTGCATATGAGAGAGCACCTGTGCAGCAATGTAAAGCAGTAAATAATTTTGTCATGTACCAGACCACCTCAGCACGGACCATGTGTTGTTTTCAGGTCAGGCAGTGGCAGCTCATCTGAGACACTTCAAAGAGGCCAACAGATTTGTCAGTAGAGACGACTGTGGCATCAACGATATCACCCCCCTGATATTTATCTTAAAGGGTTTCTGTCACCAGAAATCACCCTATTAAACCAAGTGTCATTTGCAATGAGCAAATGACACTTGATGACAGTAATGTTAGTGTCATATTTCTCTGTCCACCAGTTTAGACAAAAAATAGGTTTTTATAATATGCAAATGACCTCCCCTAGGTGCAGTAGGCGTGAACCTGCACCTAGGAGAGGCCGTAATAACGCCTCTTACCACGCCTCCGTAGCGATGATTGACAGGGCCGGGCAGCCAGCTCTTTCGGCTCCCGGCCCTGTACGATCCCGAAATCCCGCGCCTGCGCACTGCCGTAGTACATCCGCGCGCTGAGAGCCGGCGGCCGCCCGGGTCCCGGCTCCTTCGTGCGCGGATGTACTACGGCAGTGCGCAGGCGCGGGATTTGTAAGAAGTTCAGTCTTCTCTACTCTTGATCTGTACAGATGGATATGAAGATCTGGTACAGTTTTACCATTTTGAGCCGGCAGTGATCCAGCATGATAATAAAATTCACTATTTGTTTAGAAAGGAAGTGACTGGTTAATAATTGTGCACGGAAAATGCTGGCCGGGTACGTGAACATATTGAGTCACAGTATGAGAACGTCAGGGGGTTTCGTGTTCTCTCATTATGAAATCTACAATTATCTCTTTAATGTGTGTCTTAGTGCTACAACAATATGTATGTTATCACAGGAAATGCCATCTGTAAGGCGTAAACCCGCGTGACGGGACTCCTATTTGGTGCCCTAGGACGTAATGACAAGACCCCTTGACGTGTCCTCTGCAGACCTATTTCCATAAGTGCCCTGATGGCAAGCTATATATAGCTGTGTGAAATCAACCCTTCTGACTCTGTGCATCCAGAGCGAAGGATCTGTCACCATGGAAACCTGATCAGCATCTTTCAGATGCTCCTGCCTGTGTCTGAGAAACACCAGCTGGCGAATAAGTGAGCTAACAGGGATTTTTCCATAACACATCAAACCCGATAAAATAGCAGCTCCAAGGGAAACATACAGTATCCGCTCTGCAGATTATCCTCAGCAGAAAGCTAGAGATTTCTGCACATGGAAGATTAAAGAGATTATTCTGCGGTTGTGGAAAAGAATAGAAAAAAATGTATCAAAATTCTAGATTTTGAAACTGTAACATTTTATAACAGTATTTCTGTACACATAGAAGAGAAAAATTATTAGGAGATATACTTACATGGCTGAAAAAGGAGAAATTGTCATGTATTCACATGTTTAGGCCATTTCTATAAAGACTGTGGGGGTCATTTATTAAGACTGGTGTTTAACACGCCGGACTTAATAACCCCTATATCTGGCAGAGGCCTAGGCCTCTACATAACTTTCCTTGCTGTCTTACATTTAGACCGCTTTCTACGCCAAATACAGACACAGAAATTGTTGAATGAGACGGGCTTCCCGTCCTGCCCACGCCCACTTTGTTAGATATAAATATTTTAAAAAACTTGTCATTAAAAATTTTGCTTCTTTTGGCATATGCAGTTTCTGTGTTACAGAGTACATAGCAGTTTGCAAAATGTATGAATTTGGTCAGAAATCATCTTAGAAGATTCTTCAGTAGAGGAGAGAGAAGTACTGGAGGCTGAGCCGTCAGACTGATTTGCTGGTGAATGGCATTCTTCTGCCTAGTATGTACTGTGAAACATAGAAGCTCAAGAAGCCAAACGGTGCAAAATTATTAATAAAAAGCCTATTACAAAAAAAATTTCTAGCCCAAAACACACAAAGTTTAATTTAAGATAGGCAAAAACAGAGGTGGCTGGTATATCAGCAGAAGATCTGTTAGAGATAAACTAAAAAGCCCATGCTTGAAATGTAGAATGCAAAGGGCATTTGCTGTTAAAGGAGTTGTGCCAAGTGTTAAAGGAAATCTGTCAGCAAAGCTAATTATATGTAACCCAGTCCAGGGCTACATAGTGCCGCATAACACAATGCAAAACATACCTGTCTTAGTATTCTGTGTGTTTCTGAAGTGCAGAAAATTAACTTTTATTCCTATGCAAATGTGGTCTCAAAGTGCCCAGCGGGGCGTGCATAACTGTTATAGGAGCCGAGGCACGCCTTCTGACGGAGCCAGGCCCTCCTCTTCACATGTTCTCGGTACCTCCCCTTGCTCCATCCAGCCCGCACCCTCTATTGCGAAGTCACGATCCTCCTTCAGCTCCGGCCGGCTCCTACATTCCATTGAACCACCTCCTGTTAGCCCATACATTCTATTGAACCATCTTCGGTTATCCCATACATTCTATTGAACCACCTCCTGTTTGCCCATACATTCTAGTAAACCAAGGGGAGCAAGGGAAGGTACTGAGAACATGTGAAGAGGAGGACCTAGGCTCCAGCAGAAGGTGGGCCTGGGGTCTTATAACAGTTATGCACTCCCCACTGGGCAACTTGAGACCATATTTACATAGGAATAAAAGTTATTTTTCTGCACTTCAGAAACACACAGAATACTAAGACATGTATGTTTTGCATTGTGTTAGGCAGCGCTATGTAGCCCTGGACTGGGTTTCTTATAGTTAGATTTACTGACAGATTTCCTTTAAATTTATCTTCTATCCACAGGATAACTAACTGATAACTTGGAGTCTTACAACCTGGACCCCCATCAATCCTGAGAACAGGGGTCCTATGCCCCCATCATGATGGAGCGGCAGGCCAAGCATGTCTATGGGATTGCCAGAGATAGCCGGTACAGCACTCAACTATTTCAATTGGTCAAATAGAGAATGAATTAATGGTGCGGCGCATGCTCGGCCTGCTGCTCCATCAGGATGTGGATATGGAACTGATTGATAGAGGTTTCAGGGGGATCCCCAGCAATCAGTGGACAAGGGCTAACTTTAATAATTGGCACAACCCCTTTAAGACAGACACAAGTACTGTATAAACAATTACATACAGTGTATGATACAATATTTGCATACAGCATAACATGCGTTAAATATCTGTTTTTTATCAGCTGGTTGCCTGTATGGTATCAATAGACAAATAAACCTCAGCTGTCCACATATTTCCTTAGACTCTGTATGGCATTTGTCCTGTAGCTACTATTTGTACTGCAGGATGAGTTATCTAGTTTGATCAGCCAGCAAAACAGTGTGGTCTGGTTAGACCAGACTGTAGTGGAAAAGAAGTCTACATTTGGAAATTAAATGAAACATCCCATGGCTCCAATTGAAATCAATGTATTATTTATGTAATGCTGTAATAAGCCAACCAACCCCTCTAAATAGGGTATTTAATTTTTTAAATATTTTATAGAATAAGAAACCATATAGTTGTTGTTTTTTTAATACATGTATTTTAAAGGGAACCTGTCATCTCCGAAACACCCCCTGAACTAGAGTAAGCAGTGTATAGTGTAAGTGATGCTGAATCCAAATATGTAAGTTTTATGTTCATACTCACTTCCATTCTGATGCTGTGCTCCCACAAACCTGCAGTAAAATGCACTCAGTGGACTCTTCTTTGAGTCCTCTCCATTATGTGAGTGAGCACCGGAGTCCAGTGAGTGCATTTTACTGCTGGTTTGTGGGAGAACAGCGTGAGTATGAAGATAAAACTTACATATTCGGATTCAGCATCACTTACACTATACACCGCTTACTCTAGTTCAGGGGGTGTTTCGGAGATGACAGGTTCCCTTTAAATTCTGCTCATAGACAATATCTGCACAGTGACATGCTATGGCCCATGGTCTAGTCGATCTTGTGTAATAAATTAAGGTGACACTGACATTCAGTTAACTGCCCAAGTATTTAACCAGTGAATACTAGTTTATCAAAGAGTGGAACATATACAATATATACTGTTAAAGTAACCAACTCCATCTTGTCACAATTATTAATGTAGCTGACTCCATCTCGTCTCTAAGCAAGCTTTTCCAAACTGCTTAAGGACATTCCAGTAAAGGTGTGGAGGGGGGTGGTGGGAAACAAGACTTGTTTAGGTTGCCATGGGCTAAGACAACACATTCCACCATAACCTGCTCACTCTGTCCTGACATGAGGCTATCATGCCCTGTTATCTATAATCTGATTGGTCAGTGTTCTATACCATAAACCTTTGATTGGCTTTGTGTTTGTGTCTTTGTGTATAAATAAACACTGAGGAAGGGGAAACCCGGACTCTATTGTACACCAACTCTGTGTGTGCTTGATGTCTCCCGGCCGGTGAATCGCTTGAACCTTGACAACTTCATTTTCAGTAGAGGAAGCTACTCTAACAACACTATTACTATCTGCATCAGCATCTCAGCAATATCACCTACAGATAGGAACCCATATTAGAAATCACTCAGAGGTGGGCAGCCAAGTAAATTCACTCACAGTGAACATACAATAGTTCTTAAAAGTTTGTGAACCCTTCAGAATTGTCTATATTTCTGCATACATTTGACCTAAACCTACATCAGATTTTCATACAAGTCCTAAAAGTAGATATAGAAAACCAATTCAAACAAATGAGTTAACAATATTAGACTAATTTTTGATGAGTCTGGCTTGGAGGAATTTTAGCCCCAACTCTGTTATGTTGGTGGGTTTCCTCCCATGAACTGCTTGCTTCTAGTCCTTCCACAACATTTCTATTAGATTAAGGTCAGGAACTTGACTTGCGGTTGCAAAAACGTAACTTTATTCTTCTTGTAACTACTCTTTTAGCATTCTTTGGTAAAATGACTTGTGAGCTTAGGGTCTTGCTGCATGACCCACGTTCTGTTGAGAATCAGCTCACAGACAGATGTCTTGAGCTTGAAAATGCGTGGCGAAATTGGGGTCGGGCTTGCCAGGACATCTGGTTTTATTACATGTGTCTTATATAATATCCTGTGAGTATAATATCCTTGGCTGAACCTAGTGTTGTAGATCTTCACTATCTTGGATCTTCTCTGGTTTGTCTCTGAGAGGCCAGGAGGAGAAAACCAGGAGAGAGAAAGGCAATGTGGCCAGCTTGCAATGATTGTGTGTGTGCTCGTGTGGAGAGGAGGAACTTGGTCTTCCCAGCTTCATTGGATTTCTGGTTTGGAATATCAGCAGGGCAGATCTAAATATCTAGATATAAATATAAAAACAGTGGACTCTGGTCAATAAGGTTTTTTATTCTTTGATGATAGAAACAGCGGCAGCAGCCCTACAGAACGTGATGGTTGGCAGGTCGCAGCTGTCACATATAGGAGTAGTGCAGCCCTGAGCTCAACCCCACTGTCCCTGCCTACTTGCACAGTCCGTCCTAAATGATGGTGTACAACTGGACAGCAGTCCCTAGCTTACTTACGTGCTGGGGCTTACAGGGAGGGGAACAACGGGAGAAAGCAATAGACAAAGACAGAACACACAGACAAGCGAATATCACCAAACCGAGGTCAAGAGCCAGAAGGTCACGTCAATACCAAAGGATAATTAGGAGCAGAGTCAAATACGAGCTGAGGTCAGAAGCCAGGAGGTAACGTCAGTACTAGGGAAAATGCAAGGACGAGGTCAAATACTAGCCGGGGTCAGGAGCCAAGAGGTCATGAAGTACAAGGGGAGAATCAAGGACGAGGTCAAGTTCAAAGCCAAGGTCAAAAACAGAAGTCGCAATAGAAATTCAGAAACGCTAGTGAAGGTGATGAGACCAATCACAGGCAACCTGTGCCCAGCAGGTTGCCTTCTTAAATAGGCCTAATCGACGTCACATGAGCCGCCTCTAATATGTTCAAATACCTAAGCGCCAACCCATTGTGGTCGGCGCTCAGACCCTCCCCTTGCTCGTTGCCTAGGGGACGGGGGAAACATCAGCCGCGCTGAGGCTGCGTGCGCGGTTGGGTTCTCCCCGCTCCTCTTCGTCATGTTGATGAGGACGCCGGCCACGTCCTCGCTCCTGCAGAGACACAGGAGACCTGCGGCGCTGCAGGGAGGGAGCACGCCGCCGGCTCCCCGTGACAGCAGCAGTGGCATAATGCAGGCGGCAGCAACACCCATACAGAACGTGATGGTAGGCAGGTCACATTAGTGGCATGATGGAGCCAGCTGCAACCATACAGAATGTGATGGTAGGCAGGATGCATAAGTGGCTGGATGCAGGCGGCAGCAGCAGCCATACAGAACGTGCTGGTAGGCGGGTCGCATTAGTGGCATGATGGAGGTGTGAGGTTGAACTATGCTGTTTGTATTCCAAATCATATTTTCCTTTCTGCTCCAGCCTGCTACATAAAGCACATGTAGACATTAGATATTAAGATGACGCCTGTATCCGGGACTACACTTAAGACTGCACCATGTGATTCACGGGAAACTGAGTTTCGATTCAGTGAAAACGAAACCTAGGGGACTGCTAGGACCTGCCTTGATCACGCAGCCTGCACGAGCCCAGAACAAAGGGAATCACACAGAAGAAGAACCTATCAGAAGATACTAACTCTACCGGATATAAGACATATATGCTTAATGCCCGCCTACTAACCTTGCCTTCCTTTCCTGTATATAAGTGCCTGCACTGTGAATAAAGCTCAGAACTTCTTGCCATGCTGCCACTGGGTGCCTTATGCATGAGCTGAGATTGAAACTGAACCACGTGTCAGACTCTTTCTTAGTATGCTAGCACATGCTTGAATGATTTGGAGTGAGTGACCGACGAGTTTCTAATCTAACTGAATCTTCACCCCAACATATGGCGCTCCAACGTGGGGCCAGGCCAACTGACCATCGAGGACCACCGACCCAGACCGGACCTCCGATGTCGGCCACCTGTCCACTGACCCGAGGCCTGATCAATCTCTTCAGAGTCACGGTAAGTGTACGCATATATATATGTGTCACTTGCTGTTGGCTGTCAGTGTACAGTTGTCTGGATAGGAAAGTCTATATGGATCGGTGTCTACGTTGATAGTGATACAACGGTGTGGTTACAGTGCCTGGTCACGAACCTGTTTTCACGGCTTATCACTGACTACTCGGTCACTCGTGGTTTTCCTTCTTATGTGAGCGGACAAGGAACGGACATTATTGATTGACTGCTTAAATCTGACTCGAACTACTGAAATTGGGCAAATTCACATAAAACAGTCACAACATCTGACCTAGACGCAGGCTGCTAGTACGAGAAAGTAAACAGAGCAGGCGTTACCACGCACATATTTATGTGAGTGTCGTGATGATAGATATTACCCAGTGACCGCAACCTGTGGTTGGGGACCTGACTCTTGAAATCCTGTAACCTGGTATTGGTGGATTCAAGAGGTGGTTGTGGGGTCACATATCTGGCGAGTGGCCACGCAGATAAGTAATATCACCAGGTCATAAACATGTTGCGACTGTTTAAAAGAAAACATACCCTGCCAGATGGTGCACAGACGGCAGTGGATCTGGTCCGAGTCATGAGAAGGCAGGAGATACGTGAAGGAGGCTTCGAAGTTGTACAAAGGTTGAGAAAAATATTTCCATTGCAAAATGGCGGATTTGGCTCCTAAAGTGAGACAATGGGAGAAAGGAAAAAAAAAAAGATCTTCTTCTTCTTCTTCAGTTCTAGTTCAGCTTTGTGTCTCCTGCAGTTTGCAGTTTCAGCCCCCCCTTTGGAATTTATGACTATGATATTCCACTTGTTATGTCTGTGTGGACCAGAAATCTGACCTTGTGTGTTGCCAGAGAACCGACTAGTAGATGAAGGTCACATAGCCAAGTTTACTGTGAGCGATATCTGCTCTACTGATGTGATGATGAGGCCAAATTAAGGGTTAAGTTGAGAATGGAAGAAATCATCGCTCACAGGGAAGTGTTCTGGCATTAGGCCAAAAAGGAGTGAACACTGGACATTCAGCCTTGAATTTACAACATTATATTCTAGATTTTATGAAAAGAAAACAATGTGAGCATCAGCGGTAAATTATTAAATATAAGAAATTAGTCTGGGCAGAAATGTATAATGAAAAGACAAATGATTACTTTTACATGCCATCAGCACGGCCCCTAAGATGGTACAGGTGGACCCTGCTGCGCTCCCGATGCAGACACATCCCCCTGCATATCACTAACCCCCCCAAACTCCCTCTTCAGAGGGGTGGACCTGTAAAGTACGTCAGTGCCAAAACCACGCCCGTGGCTCACCTCCTTGTATTCAGTTATCACACAAGATGGCACGTCCTACGCGTCCCAATTTCCGTTCCAGCAGCCATCTTAACTAATCCTATTCCCACTCCGGTGGCCATCTTAACTCCTGCAACTTCCTTTCCAGGTGGCCATCTTAACTGAGGGAACATCAGCCCCCGCCCAGTGGCCATCTTAGTTACTGGTATTCTCTATGACACGGCTACAAGTGAGAAACAATGCACATAGATGCAAGTAGAAGCACCATGAGTACTCGACTTAGTAAATGAAGGATATACATATACCTGTAATTAGTTAATATTGTTTAATTAGAAATCAGAAATTTTATAAATTAATAACTTTCCTTTTTCTCTTTCTAGCAGCTTGTAAATGTCCAAGAGTCGAGACAATAGTTTAACAATGTGTTGTAGGAGTGAACAACCGAAGACAATGGTATTATGTGCCAGCAATTGATTCACTTAATGTTTCTTTCTACTCCCTCCGTACAGGATGGTTTTCTGTGTGTATCCGTATCCAGGAAAGCTGTGTCTCTGAGAGTTGACCCATTCAGTGGAATGTGAATGAATGTAGCTTGAAGTTGTACTTGTGTGTGGACTGTACGTGGATGCAGCAGAGAAAATGAGGAATGTTTATGATGTACTACATTTGTTTTTCTTTATATGCGCATTGGGGATTTTTATTTTTTTCCTTGGTACCAAATATTTTGACCAAACTCTACATTTTATTTTTGAAAACAAGCCAATGAAACGTTTATGGGCCCTTCATGTTTTGTGTCTGTATTGTCAGATCTGTTTGTTTCTATTTTTGCTTTTTGTCGACTTGTTGTATGTCTAATGTACTAACATCAGAGATCTGACCTCATGGACAACCAAGACAAGACTGACTCAAACAGGGAAGCTCACAGTGTGGACTAAGGGGGGAGGGAGGAGGACAATGCTGACGTCACAGGTACAAAGACAGCCCTTGTGCACATCTCCTAGTTACGAGTAATCTGTTCATTCAAAGAAAAAAGTCCAATCATTTCCACATCCAGAAAAGTTGGGTACTGCTACAAAATGTGCAGAATACACAATATCACACATTTAGTAAACATCAAACATTGTTAGGTATCTCAAGAAGGTTGGTTATTAATAAAATATTAATGGTATTGTGTTTTATTTGGTTCAAAAGGTTTACATTACACAAGATACCCGGGTATTGGTATTGATTAATGTATTGAAATATGCAGGATCATTTGTCAAAATATTATGAAAGTTTGTTTGAAGTATCCTTTAATTAGACCAGGTTTAGAGTTTCACAAGTCCTTTTTCATTTGACAGAAGACCTCTTTGGTCCCATTGGTAAGTGTTATTTACATATAGTGTTGGACCGACAAACGTTCTAAGGACATTTGTTTATTTGATCAATGATGGAGAGGAAACCACCTCAGCAACGGCTTATTCTAACGAACTGAGTTTTTTTAGTTGACTTTTTGATTGTGTGGGACTGTTCCAGTGCATCTGTCCTGTGTGCAGCTAAAAAGAGCTGGGACTAACAACCTCGGGGAAAGTCCAGGAGCTGCTACGTCCAGTCTACAAGGTGTGGTAAGACACAGTTGTCAGTAACCCGTCACCCAACAAGAAACAACTTCGACCATGGGTCTGCCATGCTGAACAAGGCCTTGCTGTTCGTACTAAGGCTGTCCAGGGGTGGACCTTAACGGTAATCTATGTGCCTAACCAGCAGAGCTGATGCAGACCAGTGAGGGTGGGAGGTCCTTGTGTCAAAGCTCCTCCCACAGTCAAGGTAACAGACTGTTTATCACCCACTGATAAGAGGCTCTAACATCTACACTGACACCTACACCTGCAACCCCTTCACCTACATAAGGAGGGGTCATAGACTGCACTTTATAATAACAAGCATTAAGTGATGGACAAATTGACTTTGCACCAGAGACTTTTGTTATTATCCAAGAAGATCGAAGAGAAGACGACCACAGAGAGACACTTCTTGTTAGTCCAACACACAGTTTTTGTTTTTTTTTTAGAAATCCAATGGTCCACAAATAGGTTTCTGTCAAATGATTAGGATAAGCCCAAGTACACAGGGGGGGTGCCTGTTGGGTTTCAGCCTTGGTGAAGACTACCTTTTCTCCCATGTCCGTCTAGACACTCTTGACAATTAGATAATCAAGTATTAGGGAAAGGAAAAGATGATTTAGGGGGGAATGTGAGGTTGAACTATGCTGTTTGTATTCCAAATCATATTTTCCTTTCTGCTCCAGCCTGCTACATAAAGCACATGTAGACATTAGATATTAAGATGACGCCTGTATCCGGGACTACACTTAAGACTGCACCATGTGATTCACGGGAAACTGAGTTTCGATTCAGTGAAAACGAAACCTAGGGGACTGCTAGGACCTGCCTTGATCACGCAGCCTGCACGAGCCCAGAACAAAGGGAATCACACAGAAGAAGAACCTATCAGAAGATACTAACTCTACCGGATATAAGACATATATGCTTAATGCCCGCCTACTAACCGTGCCTTCCTTTCCTGTATATAAGTGCCTACACTGTGAATAAAGCTCAGAACTTCTTGCCGTGCTGCCACTGGGTGCCTTATGCATGAGCTGAGATTGAAACTGAACCACGTGTCAGACTCTTTCTTAGTATGCTAGCACATGCTTGAATGATTTGGAGCGAGTGACCGACGAGTTTCTAATCTAACTGAATCTTCACCCCAACAGAGGCAGGTAGGCAGACAGCAACAATGGCAAGATGGGGCAAGGTCAGATCTATTCATCGGCCTCAGCCGGAGGAGTGTGAAAATCCTCCCCAATACAGGCTTGGTTCACACACAGCGAGAATCGGTAGGAGTGGCCCGCATTTTCAATGCACACCACCAGCAACGTGGCAGGTGGAGATTCAGCTTGTAGACAAGCTAATTGCTGGTGGAGAAAAGTTTTTTCATGGCCAAACATTCTGTTATAAATGTCTCATGATGGAGCCGAGGACAAGGAGGAGTCTTAGCAGGAGAAGAAGAAGGTGATAATGATGATGACAAAGATTCTGTATTGCATGGGGATGCAGGTTGGCTGCCACAAAGAGGACCAAGAGAAGGAGGACAGACTTGTTCTGATTGGGAATACTGGCCAGTTCTAGTTTCCCAAAGGATCCGGTGATGCTGCCTCATGTGTTACAATAGACCTCTGCTACCTATAATTGTTTATTAACGGTCATGGCGTGTTTTAAACCTTCAGACCATGCACACTGTATCATAGAGGAGTTGCTCACACAGAGCTACAGGCAGCCAAACTGGGCTTAGTTCTGGCACATTTGGGCGTAACCCAATCACAGTGTCAGCAGCATTACCAGATCCAGTAGCAGACGTGGCCTTGGCTGTTCTTTGGGAGGTACTAGGCCTCTGCTGTTTATTGCTGCCGCCACCGCTCTTCATCACTACGCCTCCTAGGTCCTGTCCAGCACACAATTGTAATCGGAGTCCTCACCCTCCCTGACACTTTTATTAGATTATGAGATATCATGGTAGGCTCCTAGGCTCCCTCCTCTACTCTGCGTTTTCCCTGACTCCTACTGTCGCTGCCCCCACTGCCAATGCCATGGCTATGGGTGCCACTATTACCACCACCATCAACAAAGGGCCTCCCCAACCTCCTCTTCAGGGAAGCCCAAACGGTGATGGCTCTCACACAGGTCAACAGGGAGACTCTCTTGACTGTAGGACGTGGTGGGGTTTTCTTGCCACTTCTTAGGAGTGTGTGTACAGATAATAAACGGATTTAGCCCTAATATTTTGTTCTCAATCACTGATATATACAGTTTTTCAAACTAAAACCAAACAAATATAAGTTATATATTATGTGAGATCACCTGACACAGAGTTTTCGCTTATTCCACACCACCCCAAAAAAAAGAATCTTTATGAAAATGGGAAAAAAATAAAGAGTTTTCTTGCAGGTAGCTGCTTTTGAGTGCTGCAGCAGCTGCTGTTCTGCTAGGAGGCACAGCAGCCACAGCTCCTCACTCCTTCCTCCCTGGCTGTCAACTTCCCTGCCTGCCCCTATTCTACGCACACATTTCTTATTCTTTGTAATCCTAGCCTTTCCCTTCACTTTCACTGGCAATAGAATTTCCTAACTCCCTAAGATTGTTTTTCTGGCAGACACTGTAAGACCCAACCATCCCCATTTACAGCCCAGCACAGAATGGCGTTCTGCTCATTCTGCCTGCCCGCCCTTGATTGGCTGTCAGTCTGGGAGCCAATCAGGGCAAGCCTTCCCCCACACTTCCTCTCAGGGTCATGTGAGAACCCTTCTTCCTCTCTAAAATGGCTGTTCTGACAGTTTTTTATTTTTTTTTTATGGTGTTCACTTGAAGGGGTAGATCATGTGATATTTTTATAGAGCCAGTCGTTGACGCTGCAATACCAAACATGTTTAATTTTTTACACAATAAAAGCATTAAAATACATTTACGGCACTGGTCGCGAAAGGGTTAAGGATATGCTGAAAAATTCATCCACTTCTCCAGCACTTCCACAAAACATATCTTCTTTATTCAGTAATGATTAAAAACATCTTGTATAAAAGCAAACAGTAGCCGACATGTTTCGGAACTCTAGTCCTTAGTCATGGCATGTTTGCTACTGTTTGCTTTTGTACAAGATGTTTTTCATCGTAACTGAATAAAGAAGATATGTTTTATCGAAGTGCTGGAAAAGCGGATGTATTTTTTTCTGCAAGTTCTCTAGAAACCAGTTTCTGGTCCAGGATTTTCTCCTTGCACTCAAGGTTCTAGTTTGAGGACAAACAGACTGAGGTGAGCTGACCATCAATGTTTCTTTTGGAGTAACCACACATGATGATCTAAGGGTATGAGCACATTGAAATATTGAAAATGTTGACAACTGCTATATGGAAGATACAGTCATGGCCAAAAGTTTTGAGAATGATACAAATATTAATTTTTACAAAGTCTACTGCTTCAGTTTTTATAATGGCAATTTGCATATACTCCAGAATGTTATAAAGAGTGATCAGCTTAACAGCAATTACTTGCAAAGTCAATATTTGCCTAGAAAATGAACTTTATCCCCCAAAACACATTTCAACATCATTGCAGCCCTGCCTTAAAAGGACCAGCTAACATCGTTTCAGTGATTGCTCCATTAACACAGGTGTGGGTGTTGATGAGGACAGGGCTGGAGATCAATCTGTCATGATTAAGTAAGAATGGACACTTTAAAAGGAGGCTGGTGCTTGGCATCATTGTTTCTCTTCTGTTAACCATGGTTATCTCTAAAGAAACATGTGCAGTCATCATTGCACTGCACAAAAATGGCCTAACAGGGAAGAGTATCGCAGCTAGAAAGATTGCAACTCAATCTATCGCATCATCAAGAACTTCAAGGAGAGAGGTTCCATTGTTGCCAAAAAGGCTCCAGGGCGCCCAAGAAAGACCAGCAAGCGCCAGGACCGTCTCTTAAAAGTGTTTCAGCTGTGGGATCGGGCTACCAGCAGTGCAGAGCTTGCTCAGGAATGGCAGCAGGCAGGTGTGAATGCATCTGCACGCACTGTGAGGCGGAGACTCTTGGAGCAAGGCCTGGTCTCAAGGAGGGCAGCAAAGAAGCCACTTCTCTCCAGAAAAAATCAGGGACAGACTGATATTCTGCAAAAGGTACAGGGAGTGGACTGCTGAGGACTGGGGTAAAGTCATTTTCTCTGATGAATCCCCTTTTTCGATTGTTTGGGACATCTGGAAAACAGCTTATTCGGAGAAGACGAGGTGAGCGCTACCACCAGTCTTGTCTCATGCCAACTGTAAAGCATCCTGAAACCATTCATGTGTGGGGGTTGCTTCTCAGCCAAGGGAATCGGCTCTCTCACAGTCTTGCCTAAAAACACAGCCATGAATAAAGAATGGTACCAGAATGTCCTCCGAGAGCAACTTCTCCCAACCGTCCAAGAGCAGTTTGGCGATCAACAATGCTTTTTCCAGCATGATGGAGCACCTTGCCATAAAGCAAAGGTGATAACTAAATGGCTCAGGGAACAAAACATAGAGATTTTGGGTCCATGGCCTGGAAACTCCCCAGATCTTAATCCCATTGAGAACTTGTGGTCAATCATCAAGAGACGGGTGGACAAGAATGGACTGCTATCAGTCAGGATTTGGTCCAGAAGTTGATTGAGAGCACGCCAGGGAGAATTGCAGGTCCTGAAGAAGAAAGGTCAACACTGCAAATATTGACTAGCTGCATTAACTCATTCTAACTGTCAATATAAGCTTTTGTTACTCATAATATGATTGCAATTATATTTCTGTATGTGATAAAAACATCTGACAAACACACATAAAAACCAGAGGGCAGCAGATCATGTGAAAATATAATATTTGTGTCATTCTCAAAACTTTTGGCCATGACTGTACAGTATATGTTCATTGCTTTCATGCTTTAAAAATTAGGTCTCTCACAAACGTTTTATGTAAAATATATGTAGTCCCATGTATGCAAAAATCCTTCTTGTTCATGTCATATAGGCTTAATGTTAGATGATGAAGGAAGGATAGAAGCTGAGACCCTAGCAATCACTAAAACAAAGAGGGCTGAGATGCTATGTCCTTTTGGCTCTTCTTGGTTTCACTCAGGAAAAGCAATGCCAATCCTTTATAGTATACAATCTGTAATTACAGTTTAGCTTTATTGTCTAATAGTAGTCTGAAATCCACCTTCTGTCTCACACTGCTGTTCTCCGTGCTCCTCCATGCCTGCTGTTCCAATTTGTGTGTGATAAAATAATTTCTACTGTAATGAGAATAGAATCATAACCTACAACCAACCCAACTACCAGTGAGAAAAATACCAGTTATTGGAGAAAATAAACTTCAAAAGTGGAGTCATGAAATTATGGAGAGCTGTTTTAGGTGAGGTCTACATGATGACTATGGCTGCCACAGATGTTGCACAGCCAAAGATAGCGCTGCCTGCACTGATGCTGATGAAAGTGAATGGGGTGATGTTGCAACTTGCAAATAATGCAAAAAATCCAAACCAGCTGGATTTCCTTCAACTATCATGTTGTGGCTTCGAAAATTTTCACATCCATTTGTTTTGACGCAGGCAGTGCTACACTGATATTTGGTCATGCAACTTCTATCACAGGGGTCAGCAACCTCTGGCACTCGAGCTGTTGCGAAACTACGACATCCAGCATTCTCCATTCACTTCTATGGGAGTTCTGAGAACAGTCAATCAAGTGTACATGCTGGGAGTTGTAGTTTCACCACTGCTGGAGTGCCGAAGGTTGCTGAGCCCTGTTCTATCATGATCAAAGTCGGTGTGTAGCCTCAGGTTTCATTCACATCTCCGGTAACCTGATCTGGCAGGCTGTACCGGCAGAAGACAGCCTGCTGGAGTTCTTCGGACCTTGCATTGCCAGGTACTGCTATTCATAGACTAAAATGGGATCCATCTGCTTTTTTTCTGAAATCCTGGCTTTTGGATGATTAAAAACCGTTGCATGCAACAGTTTTTGTCCAATTGAAACCCAGCACTCATGCCAGAAAGTGGCCAGTACCCCTCTGGATCCTATTATAGTCTATAGTGTCCAGTAGTGTTAAGCCAAGCATTCAAAGCAGAATTCGGTCCAAAGTTTAGGAAAACTTCGATTTGCAATGAATCTGAATTTCCTTGTGCTTCGTGGTAACAAATCCGTTTTTCTTAAATTGACAGCTGGACGTCTTACAAAGTAAAAGTAATAAGTCCAAGAACGCGAGATCACTTATAATGCCATTGTTCTAAAACATGAATTCAAAAGATTTGATAATGAATAAGCTTACACAGGCTAAGTAACAGATATATTTACTAAGTGTGATTAAATATAAGATAACACAGACAGATAATAAAAAGTAAATAATCATAACTGGCCTGGGGGGAGGGGAATCTGAGTTAGCCATGTTACTGCACATGGCCAACACCCCAGGGAGTACAAGAGTTAGGGCAAGTCAATACTTACATCCTACCTAGAATAAAGTCTTCAATGGAGTGCCCACTAATTGTTGGTGCAAACCAGAGTTATTTATTCCGATCAGCCCCTCCTCCAGTGTGCATCGAGCATATCTCTGAGATCACTCAGGAATGTAGAAGAAGTAAATCCCGGCACTCGCTGTCTCGCTTCAATCTTATATCTTTATTTTGTCATCATATAGCATCACACCGGACGTGTTTCGGCTCCACCTGAGCCTTTATCAACTGAGATAGCAATATATATACACAATTTGACTTTATATACACAAATAATAGGAAGTAACAAAAAATAGTTAATTGGAACACAGGAAATTACAACACAACTGACGTCACATACCGTTGTCTTGGTGACGCAGGAAAACAAAAATACAAACAGAAACAAAGAGCTTTGTGTTTCTTGATTCATTTAGATCCCGTCTAAAAAGAAGAATAAAGAGTCATATAAGTCAAGGCCAAATTCCCATTATATCAATGCTCAGTGGGTATAACCATGTAATTATTTTTGAAAATTTAGGTATATGCTAAATGGGCTATTTCATATTCCCTGTTAAACCCCTTTGGCTCCAGGGTTTGGAGAGTATGAATCCAGTACGCCTCTCGGTGTTGTAGGATCTTTTTTATATTACCACCACGGCGTGGTACCTCCACTTGTTCTATAATTTCATATTTTAATTGAGAAATTTGATGTCCTTTTTTATCAAAATGATGTGGTACAGGGAGTAATAGATTCTTAGTCCGGATGGTGGATTTGTGTTTTCCAATGCGGTCTCTCGCATGTTGGATGGTTTCTCCAACATACAAAAGGCCGCATGGACATTTAATCAGATAGATGATATTAGTTGTCATACATGTGAAATAGCCCTTAATTTTATATGGTTTCCCCGTATGGGGGTGATAAAATGTATCACCTCTGATAACATTGGAACATTGTGTGCAATTTAAGCACGGAAACGTGCCATTCTTCCGAGATGCAAGGAAGGTTTGTCTAGGGATTTTGATTGAACTCCCTATATCTGCCCGAACCAATTTATCACGCAAATTGGGTGTTTTTTTATTGCAAAAAAGTGGAGGATTTTTAAATTCCATAATTTCAGGATAAGAGTTTTGCAACAAAGGCCAGTGTTTTTTGACAATCCTGTCAATTGTATTATTTAGTGGATGGTATTTGTGTGGTACTGATGGTACTCTTGTGATGTTATTTTCTTTTTTCTTTTTTGGTATAATCGTAATGTCAGGGCTTGTTGTTCTTTGTACATCCCATACAGCATTATCTAGAATGTGTTGTGGGTAACCTCTTTGACGGAATTTTTCAGTCATTTCTTTGAGTCTGATCTTTTTATTAGTAGGATTGGAGACAATCCGATTTATTCTTTGATATTGGGATTTTGGAATAGCCCGCTTGGTTGATTCAGCGTGACTACTTTCATAATGCAAAAGGCTATTTTTATCTGTTGCTTTGCGGAACAGATCTGTTTCCAGTGTTCCTTCTATAGTCTTAATGACCGTGGTATCCAGGTAATCAATTCTAGTAGGATCACATGTCATTGTAAAATTTAATTCTGGCCATATTGCATTTAACCTTTCAAAAAAGGCCATGAGCGCCTCACGTGGCCCCTCCCATATGCAAAATATGTCATCTATAAATCTGTGACATATTTTTCTAAAAAGTTGGAAACCTCTTTAAACCATACAAGTCAGGCAGTACCATTGAGAATTTTGGAATGTAGTTAATAAATACCTGGTTTATGTCATATGTTTGTGTTATATGACTTTGTATGTCACACTGAGCAAGTTAGCTTAATATTTTTTTTCTGGCACAAAAAAAGGTTGCTGACCCCTGGTATATAGGTCAACTGCAATAAAGGCTATATTGTATGATGAGGAAGACATAAATATACTGTAGTCAAAATGATCAAACATTATTTGATATTTTGTAGACAGAAAAAGTGAAAATGACAAGTGGTAATTTCTAAACCAGCATTGTATTGCAGCTTTGACTACTTCCCACACACTGATGTCAATCCACACTCATTAGTACTGGGAAATCTGGCTCTTAGCAGCTTTCTTGCTGTATGTATAACTTCAGAATCAATAAATTCAATAGAGAGACACATGGTGGGTCATTAGATCTTCTATAAGGGTAAGAAACTCTGACTGGACTGAAAGCCAGCAATTAGCTCAACTAATGGACAGCCCTCAATATGGCAAAGTACATTTCCCCACTGAGATGCCAGTACATTGCCCATGCTAATGCATAGAGAAATAAAGAGTATTCTTCTTCTACTAGAAACACCATGTTTTAATTTAGATTAAATAAGGCCTGTTTCACACTGGCGAACAGCCTACTGGATCCGTAACTACCGTGTACAGCTGAGCAGCGGTTTTTATCCAGCCGCCTCTCGGCATATTTGCCGTGCTGTGGCTGGATCTCCGCCGATCACCATTATAGTAAACGGGGCCAGGCGGGCTTCAGGCAGCGCACGGCTGTACACAGTAGTTATGGATCTGGCAGGCTGTTCCCCTGTGTAACACCAGTGTGAAACAGACCTTACAAAAATAGAGTAAGCACAGTCTACTGGCAGAGCGGATTATAAATTTAAGGGGTTGTGCAGTGGGAATTTTTTTTAAGAAAGGGGCAGAATGGTGTAAAATAAAATAAATAAAAGAAGCATTATTCACCATACTGAGCCTCTGCCACTGCCATTCATATGCTTCCTAGGTTACCACAGGGCCTGTTTTCCTGGGCCCAACTTGACACACAAGAGATGTCAGGAGATAACTGTCTGAGACGGGTCACCACTGTGGCCAGTGACTGACTGAGTGATCATCTCTTGCCTTTCAGTTTAGCTTGGACCATGAAGCGGAGAGAGTCAGAACAGCAGCAGAGGGAGATAGGTGAGTAACAGGTTTTTTGCCCCTTATCTAAAAAAAAAAAAAAGATCACAACACAATTGACTAATTATGTTTAATAATCAGTAAGGACTTTCTGTGGAGGAATATAGAATAATAAATGGTCACTAGCTTTTTACACAACTTTGCATAAATCAATAGTACAGGTGAATATAAGAAACTTTAAACTGTAATGTATCTTATGAGGCAAAAATTACTTATCCTCCAGTTATCTGCTCTTTCCGATTGGAAGTGGAGTTAATACAGGCACATATTGTCACCGTCTGGTACAATTTTTCTTTTAATTATCTTTATCTCAAATCAAGACAATAACAAATTAAAAAAAAAATCTATATAAGAGACAAAAAAAAAACAATATCCCACTCACCAATCTTTTTGTAGCGAAGCCTGCTAGGAGAGAGAACAAAAATGGGGGGGGGGAACATATCCAGCAACCCTATAGCCTAGTCCATTGATGAAACCAATTCTTACTTTGATACTGTTTAGTACCCTTAAGTTGTAATATTATAACTTTCTAGAAAGACATCCAGGCCACTCTTGATCTTGATCACAACATTGTGTCAGAAAGTTCTATAGTCTCTGTTATCTTACAGTAAAGAATCCCCATTCTATATTGATGGTGAAACCTTCTTTCCTGTCGTGGTTACAGGCCTATGTATCAAAGATCATTATAAATGTCTCTGTACTGTCGATTCACATATTTCTGTGCTGTAATATCATCACAGCAAAAGCCATCTTTTTACCCAAACTGAATAACCCCAAGTTTGAGTCTATTGATTAGGCTCCTCCCGCACATGCAGAAGGGTAATCCGCAAGGCAGTTCAGGCAGAAAACAGCCTGCTGGCTTAGCCAGATAGTGCCATGTGCCCGATGAAACCCAAAGAATATAATGGGACCTGGCAGGAATCTGGCTGCTCCCCGGCATTTTTGCCGGGATTCGACCAGACAAATATCGTTGTAGTTTTTGTTCGTCTGAATCCTGGCATACATGCCAGGGAATAGCCGGATCTCCCATATAGTCAATGGGTTCTGGTGGTTTTCCATCACATTTTAAACTGCTGGTTTCATGGTTATGACCACCCTGAAATCCATCAGTGGTGGTCGGGCTTGCACACTATAGGAGAAAGCACCAGCCTATGTGAGCTACCACGGTCCCGGTCACCAGAGAGGCTATGGGCAACTAAGCCAGTTTTCCTTTACACCATTTTTGATAAATCTTCCCCTATGAGTCTGTGTCCAGTCCATCTCTTGCAGTGAGGAGAGACAGCACTCTGTGTGAACACTTATCCTTGTTTTTAAGAATGGTGGGGGTCTTAGCACTTGGACCTCCACTGATCAAAACCTTTGATATGTTACTGTAACATATTGAAAGTATGTTAAAAGTACAAAAAAAACTAAATAAAAAGCAAACAAGAAAAGGGCCTTATATGGCCAAATGAACTGAAAAAAAAAAACTATGACTCTTGGAAGACGAGCAAAAAAGTAATACAAAAATGAAAATTGTTTATGATGCCAAGAAGTTAGAGGTTGTCTGGGTTCAGAGCTGAACTCAGACATACCCATATTTTCACCCAGGCAGCCCCACTAAGATGAGTGCCCCACTCTTTCAGACAGTAATGACAGTAATATGTTCAGTACAGGGGAAGATATCACTGATAGAAATCGGGATGCTGTGAATGCAGCTGAAAGTGAAAGCAGGTTTTACCCTGATTATTCCTGACTCGATTTCTAACAGTGATTTCTCCTCTGTTTAGACTTTAGCTGGTTGTGTATGAAAGCCTGGAATGTTAGCTTTCAAACAAGACCAGTTGCATGTTTCTAGCTGCTACCATTCAGGAGAAAGCAGCATGTAAAGCAGCGCTCCCCCCTGCACTTTTTCCACGTCACTTGTTTATATCAGAGAGGAGATGGCCTGCACATGACAATGCTGTGAGAGGAGGCCTGCTTAGTGTGAAAGTGACACACCTTTCTGGGTGTTATTATGAGGGTAAACTGAAAAAGATTAAATTATGAACCACAAAAGCATTTATACAGCAGGGTGTACTATACCATTAGGGTATAAAAAAAATGAAACGGCAGTTACACTTTAAGATTTATATGACCTTTTGATCACTTAATATACTTTTTATTTTTTTTAAGGTAAGGAAAAAAATAATAATAATAGTTTGGATCATTATTGATGCGGCAATGCCAGTAATGTGTACTTTCTTTTTCTAGCATAATAATGCATTTTTAATGGTGAAAATGTTTCTTGCATTTTTTCTATTATTTTAAAATATTACATTTTTTTTAAATTTTTTAAAAGTCTTTCTAGGGTTCTTCCTCACTAGGGGGATCAATCAATAGTATACAATACATAAAAATGTATACCGTATTTTTCGCTTTATAAGATGCACCTGATTATAAGACGCACCCCGGATTTTAGAGTAGGAAAGTAAGAAAAAAATATTTTTCATCACACCTCATATCAGACCCCCTCATAAATTTCAGGACATCACATCAGACCCCCATATCAGCCCTCCATGTCAGAACCCCATCAGCCCTCCATGTCAGACCCCCATCAGACCTCAGATCAGCCCACTGTGCCCCCATCAGATCTCAGATCAGCCCATTGTGCCCCCATCAGACCTCAGATCAGCCCATCAGCCCCCATATCAGCCCACTGTGCCCCATCAGACCTCAGATCAGCCCACTGTGCCCCCATCAGACCTCAGATCAGCCCACTGTGCCCCCATCAGACCTCAGATCAGCCCATTGTGCCCCCATCAGACCTCAGATCAGCCCCCATATCAGCCCACTGTGCCCCATCAGACCTCAGATCAGCCCATCAGCCCCATATCAGCCCACTGTGCCCCCATCAGACCTCAGATCAGCCCACTGTGCCCCCATATCAGCCTACTGTTCCCCATCAGACCTCAGATGAGCCCACTGTGCCCCCATATCAGCCTACTGTGCCCCCATCAGACCTCAGATGAGCCCACTGTGCCACCATATCAGCCTACTGTGCCCCCATCAGACCTCAGATCAGCCCATCAGCCCCATATCAGCCCACTGTGCCCCCATCAGACCTCAGATCAGCCTACTGTGCCCCCATCAGACCTCAGATCAGCCACTGTGCCCCTATATCAACCCACTCTGCCCCATCAGACCTCAGATCAGCCAACCCTACCCCCATTAGACCTCAATCAGCCCCCATCAGACCTCAGATCAGCCCACCCTACCCCCATTAGACCTCAATCAGCCCCCATCAGACCTCAGATCAGCCCACTCAGCCCCATAAGCATAAAATAAAAAACTCTCTTACCTCTCCTTCGCCGCGGCTCCCCTTCTGGTCCGGCGCTCCTATGTCTTCTAAGGCCGGCGGAGTGGAGCCGCAGCGCAGGACAGGTAAGAGAGTTTTTTTATTTTATGCTTATGGGGCTGGGTGGGCTGATCTGAGGTCTGTTGGGGGTCCGGCGCCTGATACATACAAGTGAGCGCTTCCATAATGGAAGCGCTCACTTGTATTCGCTTTATAAGACGCACTGCAATTTTCCCCCTACTTTTGGGGGGAAAAAGTGCGTCTTATAAAGCGAAAAATACGGTATTATATATTATATATATATGTTATATTTTTTGTATATTGTTATACATTTTTATAGTTGCCTTATACATAATCTTCTATATCACCTGAAATGAACTTCAGTGAAACCTGCAAATACTAATTGCACAACTTGATTGGCAATTTGTCACATTAATTAATGAACCTAAAAGACTTAAATATCTCACCGGAAAGAAGGGTTATCCAGCTACTGAGGAAGGGGAAGTTATATCCCCGAAACGAGTCTAGCTATACTGGACACCCGATGACTAAAATATTAAGTAAGGCAGCACTGCCATAAGGACTAAAAGAAATAGGCTCAAGTGGACATTGATTACAAAAGCATCAAGAATCGCTAGAAGTTGTTGCAAATATCATTTGATATACTGCCCCTTTCTACTCCCGGCGCGTATAGAAAGATTGAACGGGACCTACGTGGGACGCTGTACCTTCCGCTGTAAAAGTGCGCACTCTGCAAGGCATCGTGCTGCCAGAACTGACAGATGCAGTATCTCCTGCTGAAGAGACGCGCACATCGCGCTGCAGGAGAAATCAGAAGAATCAAAGAAGCATCGCTTCAAGGAGGGGTAAAGTAGAAAGCCTACTCTATGCAATTTTATAATTACCGGGATACCTGTATTAATAGATACTGATATGGGACGCATACAAACTATTTAAACAGCGCACAAGATATTATTGAGCTACTGTTAAAAACTATTACTGCAGATTTAAAGCTGTCTTTACAGCATCCTTGCTCCTGCTGGATTATATCTCACCTTTTATGAGTCAACTTAAAGGGAACCTGTCATCTCCAAAACACCCCCTGAACTAGAGTAAGCGTTGTATAGTGTAAGTGATGCTGAATCCGAATATGTAAGTTTTATCTTCATACTCACTTCTATTCCGACGCTGTGCTCCCACAAACCTGCAGTAAAATGCACTCACTGGACTCCAGTGCTCACTCACATAATGGAGAGGACTCAAAGAAGAGTCCACTGAGTGCATTTTACTGCAGGTTTGTGGGAGCACAGCGTCATAATGGAAGTGAGTATGAAGATAAAACTTACATATTCGGATTCAGCATCACTTACAGTATACACCGCTTACTCTAGTTCAGGGGGTGTTTCGGTGATGACAGGTTCCCTTTAAATACAGCAGAAACAACAAAGATACAAAAATGATTGAGATTTTATATTGGACTATTTAAACCACATATGTTAATTATTCTATATTAAGGTCCTGTTTCTGTTATCTATTAAGCAGAAGAAGACTGTTTGTTATATTATATCCATATTGATCTTGTGTTATATTATATCCATATACTATATTTTGATAAACTCATATAAGCTTTCATTATCTGAAATATATTCCTTTTCCACGGATAATAGTGTGCACAATCTATACCTATTGTTTTATCTTTTGTATGCATAAGATCTGGTGGGTAAGATCCCTTGGTTGTAGCACCTTCCTTCATAGTTTGGGATTAGTGAGCCACTTGATTCTATTCATTGTTTGCATTTTTTAGTATACAATACATGTATTGCAACGTATTATGCCTGTTAAGAAGTTCAGGCAGGCATCTTATTAGGCCCTGCCTCAGCATTTTCTCTGGTCTTGGCAATTGTAGCTGGCTACTGCTCCAGATTACATGACACAGATCTTGTGCCATCTTATGCCATCCTATGGAAGTAACTATTTGTCCATTTACCAGAAAGCACTGCAAAGTGAACATACAGTACAGTTACATCCATTTGCAGCAAGTGTTAATATTTAGTGTTTAAAGGCTATGTACTTTATTATTACTTTATTAACAATTATGAGCCATTTTCCCAGCACTGCTTGAGTTTATCTACTAGCAAGTTCTGTATTTTCCCTCTGCTCTGTCAGGCAGGGAGCTGATGGGCTCCTTATCTCTGACCTTCTAAACACTCATTAAAGCTCAGTTCTTATCTTACTGATAAGAATGTGGCTTAAAGGGGTATTCTGGTTACCATAAATATAACTTATGTCAGGGATGCTCAACCTGGGGCCCTCCAGCTGTTGTACAATTACAACTCCCACCATGCTCTGCTGTAGGTTTATAGCTGTAGGCTGTCCTGGCATGCTGGGAGTTGTTGTTTTGCAACAGCTGGAAGGCCACAGGTTGGGCACCCCTGGCTTGTGTTTTAGACTAATTCATCATTAATAATTACCTGATATAATGTAAATTTCACATATTTACCGTTCAGTAGTTATAAAAGTAGTTTTCTTCCTCTGCTACCCAATGTGTTTTCTCATAAGTTACCATGGCATCGACCTGTAGTTCTGAGCCTTTCTTAGGTCGCGCATGCTCAGTGTGTTATTATCAATTCTCGAGCTAAATGTCTTGAGAAACAAAGGGAGTGTTAGTGTGCTGCTGATTACTGAGTAGAGGGGGCGTGACTGGACTGCATATCAGGCAGTCAATCAATAAACATCAACACTCACAGCAGGAAAGCTAGGGATTGTGGGGATTGTAGTCTTTGAAGTTTTGTGAGAAAAGATCAGACGCCATGATACTCTCAGTGTGTTGCAGGCTCACACAGGAGCTAGACAAGGTAATTGCAAGATAAAAATGAAACTCTGGTTATATGTATAGGTATGGGTTATGGTTGGGTAGATTTTCCAAAATTAAGTTACTTTATCAGAATACCCCTTTAAATAAGTGTTTATGACCTTTTAGTAATTTAGAGATTTGTTATTAGATGACCGGCACAAAGGGAAAATGAAAGTACCATACACACAGCTAGAAAAATCAGTTAACCCTGCTCAATATTTTTAATAAAGACCAATTGAAAAAAAATATTTTTAGCACAAAAACATAAAATGCAATCATTAAAAAAAATTATCAGCAAAAATCCACATAGCCTTTAACTCCTCTTCTGATTCATAATAAAATTAAAACTGGTTTGTTCACTGTTACTTAGGTGACCCCCAACCTGAATTTTTTTTGTATGGTCTACTAATTAAATATAGGCTTAGAAGTGACTGCTGAGGCTATTGATTGGCTGGCAGGGATGAAGTGCGTGTAAATGGCATGTCACACTTTCAGTCCAGTGGGGATTGGGAGCAGAGAAGAAGGCACCTCAGCACTTGAACTGGAGTGGTCACAGCAGGTGAGTCTATTTTTTTTTTTATTTTTAATTCAGGGATCCTGCATTGCAACATTAATAAGGATTTCAGAGGACCACTTCACTAGTGTTACATTTGCATGTGGGAGATCCGGAAGCCTGTTCCAGCAGGGAACACCCTGCCGGCTCTTTCTGGACCAGCATTCTGTCTCTGCATATATGCTTGTGGCCAGATCTCCGATGGTCCCCATTATAGTTAATTGGGCAGTGTGGGAGCATAGTGTCTCAGGGGCCGAGCAGAGCTGCAGGGTCTTACTAGACCCTGATCAGCTCTGCCTTGTAACAAAGCCCCCTCCCTTGGATTCCCCAGTTACAGTGGAAACAGTGCAAAATAAAAAAAAAAGTCTGTCTCCCAAAGGTCTTTTTTTAGTGACCTCTTGGGGCATAAATTGTGGGAAAATATACCTAAATTTAAGTAATTAAATAAATAAAAAAAAAGCTAAAAAGAAAAAAGTGCAAAAAAAAGTATCAGTATACCCCAAAGGTCCTTTTATGACCACTTTGGGGACATATTATGTGGCAGAAATATATATATATATATATAAAAATATATATATATATATATATATATACATATATATATAAAAAAACAACACGCTCACCAAAATCATTGTGATTCACCCCATTCACATGAAACTATACATATATATCAAAACAACTGACACAAAATAGGGAACAGATTTATTTTGGTGTCAGTTTGCATATTTAAAAATTAAAGAGCTATAGTATGAAAAAAATGACTTTTAGAAAATGTTTTGCATAGTTTCCCCATATAAAACTAAAAAAGTTAAAAAATATATATTAAAAAAGTCCTATGTGTCACGTAAAAAAAAAAAAAAATTTTGGTAGTCCAACAAATGAAAAAGTTAAAACTGTCTGCACATCTAATGAGGAATGTACTGCTGATAATCAATGGAACTGAATGAGGTAGGAATGACTGTGGTAGCAATCACTCCTCCCCATTCCCATTACATCTGCTTGTGTAATAGTCCGATGCAGACGAGCACTTTCACTTTTCTTTTCTTTTTTTTTTTTTTTTGCGGCCCCTTGAAATAGAGCAATGTGACAATGCAGCCCCAATGCCTTTGTTAACCCCTTCAAGACCATTGGATTTTCCGTTTTTCATTTCCTACTCCCGGCCTTTCCAAAGCCATAGCTTTGTTATTTTTCTGTTCGCATAGCCTTATAAGGGCTTGTTTTTTGCGGGAGAAGTTGCACTTTCTGATGACACCTTTTAACACATATGCGTACAATGTGATGGGAAGCTGGGAAAAAAATTCGGAAATTTGTGAAATTGGAAAAAAAAATAAGATTCCACCACTGTTTTATGGATTTAGGGGGAGATTTATTAAAACTGGTGTGTAGAAAAACTGGTTTAGTTGCCATAACAACTAATCAGACTCCACCTTTCATTTTTGAAAGGAGCCCTGAAAATACAAAGATAGCGTCTGATTAGTTGCTATGGGCAACTAAGCCAATTTTCCTTTCACCAGTTTTCATGTGGTAAAACTGACGTAATCCCTTCATTCTATGGGTCAGTACAATTACAGCTATACCACATTTTTTCCTAGCCTTTTAATACTTCGAAAAACTTTGAAATAAAATTATTTTTGCTTTGCACCACCATATTCTGACCCCATAACTTTTTTATATTTCCATCTACGGAACTGTGTGTGGGTCATTTTTGGGGGCAATCTGTAGTTTTTGGTGATATCATTTGAGTGTGTATGCCTTTTTGATTACTTTTTACAAAAACATTTTTTGGGGGGTGACACGTTGAAAAAATGTCAAATCAGTGATTTTGATTTTCACTGTACTAGTGTTTTGGGACGCAGCAGTGCAAATTATTTTTATTTTTATTATGGAGAAAGGGAGGTGATTTGAATTTTTATATATTTGTAAAAACTTCTTTTTTGCACTTCCTTTAATTCACCTCTCTTAGTGGACTTTAACAGGCAATTGTTAAATTGCTTGTCCCATAGACTGCAATGAATTACAGTCTATAGGAGTTGTGCTATACTGCTATGGAGCCCTGCCACCTGCAGGCCTCCATAGGAACTGATAGCCTCGGATTCTTTAGGGCAATTTTCCTCAACTCCAGTCCTCAGGGCCCACCTGCCAGTCGTGTTCTCAGGATTTCCTTAGTATTGAGCAGGTGATATAGTTAGTGTCAGGGGCATGGCTAGAACTGACTGGGGCCCATGGCACATTTTTGTACGCCCCCCCACTTCATGGACACACTCATGCACGCACTCATACATGTATTCAAGACATATATGGACACACTTACTACATACATAAACACACTTATACATGCACTCACCGCAAATATATGGACATATATATGGACACATTCCACACACATGAACATAGTTATACACCTATTTATACAGAGACACTTCCTGTAGACAGCTGATGTCCGGTCCTTACAGGCAGCCTGAAGAAGTAGGTGCCATCCAGGGACAGCAATAGAGGGGTATTCAGTAACCTACTACAGGGAGGGCAGAGATCATGACACATGGGGAGGGGGGCAGGCAATGTAGAGTTTTTTATTCAGGAGCAGCCAGTTTGGGTCAGGGAAGCCGCGGTTGGCCTGGATTATGTGGCCAACCCATAGACTGTGATTCCTGGACCGATCATGGTCGATTGCATAAGCCCTATAACTGCCCTTTTTCATACTGAGTTCCCATAACAGTGACATCTGTGACTCATGCACAGTACTTATATTGTACGGTGCATGAGACAGTAAAGTACAGGTTTCACACAGAAGCCTGTACACTAACAAGACAGCCAGCAGCCCTGGCACATGCACACTAGTGTGTAAGCATTGGGAACAAGGAAGGCCAGTAGGAGGTGGTAACGTCAGTGATGACGCCAGGAGTGTAGCTATAGGGGAAGCGTCTGCTTTGGGGCCGCTCCAGAGGAGAGCTGAAAGGTTTTATTGTCAGGGCCCCCTCAACAGTATTATAAAATTACATTATATACAATGACATTATATACAGTGTCACTGTAGGAAACTGACAAAGCAGCTGCCGGGTCTAGTCTGAGAGAATTATCTTGACAAGCCACAGGAGTGAGGGTTGCACAGGAGAAGGGGGTTGCGACCAAGTTCATGGGGGCCCCCTTTAAAAATTTGCTGTTCTAGTTATACCAGTGGATGACGCGTCGTCTCCTGTTGAAGAGAAGAAAATAAGAAGACGGGCTTGGACTAGAAGCCCTGAAGACGCTGCTTGAGTGGGCACATGATCGTGAAGAGGATCCTGGAAACGCCAGCACGGCAGAGGGTAAGTATCCATTAAATATTCATTTTCAAGTTGGGGCCGGAAAACCCCTTTAAGCCAGATGGAAAACATATATCCTGTGTGAGGATCCAGTATGCTGCTCATATCAAATGTTTTTTTTCTTCTAATAATGTTAGATGCGTCTCAAGCCCCTTCTTGGTTTCCTTTAGTTTACAAGTGTTCTTATACACACCAGGGTCTATATAAGTGAAAATCTTTATAATTTTATTCAGCTTCTCCATGATGATTAGATTTTAAAATCACAGGTAATGTGACTTGGTTCATTCCGGTGAGTTTATATCCTGTGATATGGGTTAAAATAACACATAATATGTTGGATACCAGGAGGATATAAAGATATATTAACATTGTGGGGTGTAAACTGTCGACTTTAGCTCCTTTATATAGCCAGCTAATGTACAGGACACCGAGATCGATTCACCCAATATTATAAAAGTTCACTAATTCTCCATGATTATTTTAAAGTGGAAGAGAATTAAATACAATTTTATTTTGTGTGAAAATATTCAATATATCAATTTGCACAGCTCCATCTGATCTATAACATGCAGCCTGCAACTCAGACACCATGTTCATAGTGACAGGTTCCCTTTAAGAAGAATCACTGTACAGTGTGCCATGCAAATTATTATTTTTTTTTAAGTAGGGATTTTTCCCTTTGTTTTTGCAAAGATATTAAACTGAATATTATTAGTAATACATATATTGTTGAAAATAGTTTATCTTTATAATTAGTAATAAGCAGGGGCGGATTAGCTATAGATTCCGCAGGGAAACTTCCCAGTGGGCTCATGCCCAAGGGGGCTGACAGCCAGGTAAGTAAAGAGCTGTCTCTCCTAGAGTTAATTAACGTTGGAAGTGTCCAGTAGTTATGTACCTGGCCGGCGAGCACAGGTGCCTTCCCGATTCCTGAACTCAACTGTATTGCCATCCTGAGGCAACTGGAGTACGAGGACAGAATGGGGCAGCTGGTGCTGGCCACCACAGAGCACCAGCTTCTGAGTAGGTATTTTGTGCACTCCGGGTTTTGATGCTTCTGGTGCAGTTTATTGTGTTGCACAGATATATGGCCACTTTCAAGTTCCCATTCCGGTGAAAGTTTTTATATAGTTTGACGTTTCAGATCTAAAACAAGGGGCCACTGCGAATCAACCCATCATCCCCAAGGACACAACTGTAGGTCTACCAGAGAAGATCAAAGATGAATGTGCTGTAAGGGGATGAGAAGGGCCCCTACACAAATGAATCCCATGAATCAGATTGTTAGAAGGATTAAAATAACAAAAAAAAAAACAAATGTGTGGTAGTGTCTCCTATTTTAGGTGCTTTCAGCTAACATCTGGAGCTAGGGCTTTTTTTCACCAAAAAAGATGCACCCGAAAGCACAGGTGCAAAAACTGCTACTAAAAACATGCTGAAACCTAAACCTCCATCCATGATACTGTATGCATTCTGATTAGTCATTCACAGAAAGGTAAATTTACATTATCATCATGTGTACTTACCTTGTTTTAATTTTTCTTGCCAGCATCTGTCAGGAACGTTTGTTACAGTGCAATTTACTCTCTACTACTATCACTCAGTCCAATCCATTTCAGTTTTTAGAAGGTTATGACATTTTAAATGTAAAATGATTATACTTTATTCATATTAAAATTGTTTGCTACTTGACAAGATCACCTTCTAATGTACCCGAATTGTACGGTATTTGAATTACAGACAGTCCAAAATAGCATCTCTTAAAACAAAAAAAAAAACAAAACATGAAATATTCAACATTTCTTTTTCAGGTAATCATTATTCACAAAGAAATAGAAAAACAAAAGTAAAAACATTTTAATAATGGGCCTCAGAAGTAAATACAACCATCATTTAGCCCAATTAAGGTAAAAAGTAATTGGTAAATGCTACAATGATAAAAACAAATAGGTGTGTCCTGTAGTGCGAAAAATATGGTATTTACCCAACTACAAAATGCACCCCAGGTTTAGTAAACAGAAAAGTCATATGTATCTTGAGGAAAATAAAATGTCAGATGAAATGCAGAATATAAAAGTAAATTCCCCTTTAAAAGTGTCCTCTCTGACCCAGGAAGAGGTGCAGCAACGTCTTAAAAATATTAAAATAGACAAATCACCAGGACCGGATGGCATACACCCCCGTATCCTAAGAGAATTAAGTAATGTAATCGACAGACCCTTATTTCTGATATTTAAGGACTCTATACTGACGGGGAGTGTTCCACAGGATTGGCGCATAGCAAATGTGGTGCCAATATTCAAAAAGGGTCCAAAAACAGAGCCTGGAAACTATAGGCCGGTAAGTTTAACGTCTGTTGTGGGTAAACTGTTTGAAGGTTTTCTGAGAGATGCTATCTTGGAGTACCTCAATGAAAATAAGCAAATAACTCCATATCAGCATGGCTTCATGAGGGATCGGTCATGTCAAACCAATTTAATCAGTTTCTATGAGGAGGTAAGTTCTAGACTTGACCGCAGCGACTCAATGGATGTCGTATATTTGGACTTCTCCAAAGCGTTTGACACTGTACCACATAAAAGGTTAGTATACAAAATGAGAATGCTTGGCCTGGGAGAAAATGTCTGTATGTGGGTAAGTAACTGGCTTAGTGATAGAAAACAGAGGGTGGTTATTAACGGTACATACTCAGATTGGGTCACTGTCACTAGTGGGGTACCACAGGGGTCTGTATTGGGTCCTATTCTTTTCAATATATTTATTAATGATCTTGTAGAAAGCTTGCACAGTAAAATATCAATTTTTGCAGATCACACTAAACTGTGTAAAGTAATTAACACAGAAGAGGACAGTGCACTGCTACAGCAGGATCTGGATAGACTGGAGGCTTGGGCAGAAAAGTGGCAGATGAGGTTTAACACTGACAAATGTAAGGTTATGCATATGGGAAGGAATAATGCAAGTCACCAGTACATACTAAATGGGAAAGCATTGGGTAACTCTGACATGGAAAAGGACCTAGGAATTTTAGTGAACAGCAAACTAAGCTGCAGAAACCAGTGTCAGACAGCTGCTGCCAAGGCCAATAAGATAATGGGTTGCATCAAAAGAGGCATAGATGCCCGTGATGAGAACATAGTCCTGCCACTTTACAAATCACTAGTCAGACCACATATGGAGTACTGTGTACAGTTCTGGGCTCCTGTGAACAAGGCAGACATAGCAGAGCTGGAGAGGGTTCAGAGGAGGGCAACTAAAGTCATAGCTGGAATGGGTGGACTACAATACCCAGAAAGATTATCAAAATTAGGCTTATTCACTTTAGAAAAAAGACGACTGAGGGGAGATCTAATAACTATGTATAAATATATCAGAGGTCAGTACAGAGATCTCTCCCATCATCTATTTATCCCGAGGACAGTGACCATGACGAGGGGACATCCTCTGCGTCTGGAGGAAAGAAGGTTTGTACATAAACATAGAAGAGGATTCTTTACGGTAAGAGCAGTGAGACTATGGAACTCTCTGCCTGAGGAGGTGGTGATGGTAAGTTCACTAAGAGAGTTCAAGAAGGGCCTGGATGTATTTCTGGAGGGTAATAATATTACAGGTTATAGTTACTAGAGAGGGGTCGTTGATCCAGGGAGTTATTCTGATTGCCTGACTGGAGTCGGGAAGGAATTTTTCCCCCTAAAGTGAGGAAAATTGGCTTCTACCTCACAGGGTTTTTTGCCTTCCCCTGGATCAACTTGTAGGAAAACAGGCTGAACTGGATGGACAGATGTCTTTTTTCGGCCTTACAAACTATGTTACTATGTTACTATGTATCTTAGGCTACTTTCACACTTGCGTTGTAAGGATCCGTTTGTGAGATCCGTCACAGGCTCTCATAAACGGTCCAGAACTGATCAGTTTTGCTTCAGTTCAGTCAGCATTCCGTTTTGGAGGCGGACACTAAAACGCTGCTTGCTGCGTTTTGGTGTCCGCATGAAGAAACTGATCCAAACGGATCCGTCATGACTCACAATGTAAGTCAATGGGGACGGATCCGTTTTCTCAGACACAATAGAAAACGGATCCGTCCCCCATTGACTTTAAGTGGAGTTCAAGACGGATCTGTCTTGGCTATTTAAAAGATAATACAACCGGATCCGTTCAGAACGGATGCAGACGGTTGTATTATCATGACGGAAGCGTTTTTGCTGGTCCATGACAGATCCAGCAAAAACGCTGGTGTGAAAGTAGCCTAAGTCATAAAAGAAAGGTAATTAGAAAGTGCAACAGAAGAGCATAGGAGGTGGCAGCTCCTCTACAGGGTAATGTCGTACAGTCTAGTCAGGGGACAGGAGCTAGCTGCCTCATTGCAGTCCACTTCACTGCTCTTTCTACTTATCCTTTCGCACTGTTATGCGTCTGTATCTGAAAGGTCCTCTCCCTGTGGCAATGGGCATGAACTGTGTTTGGCCCTAATCCATGTTGTTAGTGGGTGCAGGGCAGCTTGATCGTGGGTGGTTTTGAGCAGGAGACTAGCAACTGGTCCAGTTTGATGGCATGAGGACCCTGCAGATATGATGTACAGCAATCAGATCAGGGGGAGCTAGGCTGCTGGTTCTCTGAACTGACTAAGATGCACACCCATCTCCACCTAACCACTGCCAAGCATCCTTGACTAAGGACTATGTGAGTGGCTGCACACATTGCGAATTACACGCAATTTTCGTGTTGAAAAACAGTACCGTAATACAGTTCCAGCAAGGTTTATGAGATTAAACAAATCTCAAGTACTTTGCTTTTTTTCTTAGTTGCAGAAATTGACCTGCTATGCGGATTTTGAAATCTGCAACATTTCTGTTGTTGTGTTTTTCTTATTTTTCTTTTGGTGGTGCGGATTTCACTGTTTTCAATGGAAGGGTGAGATCTGCAGAAAATCCTTATCAAGAACTGTGTAAAAAATGCACCAAAAACGCAATAAATAGTGCGGTTCAGGTGCAGATTTCTTGCAGATTTTCTTCACCTAAATCAGCATCGTGTGCAGCCACCCTAAGACACCCTAAATTTTGAGCAAGATTTTAATCTTACTAAAAAGTATGTCTTGTAGCCTGAACAATATTACACTCAATCAGCTTTCATGATGGACGTGTCAGTTCCCCTTTCAGACTGACAATCGCAGGCGCATCCATCCTAAAGGTCCACAATGGAGTATATGACTGTTTAAGGACTAAGAATATTTATTAAAAAAAATGGCATGAATGAATAATGAAAGAGTGCAACGCCTGCACTGATGAACCATTATTTGAAATTTCGGATGATTTTTGCAGCCCAATAAAATATACCTTAAAAGGGGTTGTCTGAGTTATGTAAAAAATATATAACACTGTAAATCTGATGGGCAGCAATATATAACTAAGTTAATCAAGGTTTAGGGGAAAAAAAAAAAAAGATATTTCCTCATTTCCCTGGTTCTCTTCTGGCCCTTTGTTTACCTGCAGTAACAACAATCTCTGCCCCCCCCCTGCAAAAGGGAGTGAATACAAGTGCTGCCCTGAGTGACATGTCTGCCTGCAGGGAGTCTCAGTAGCATGTTGTATGTGTAGTACTGCAAATACCAGCTGTACAATGACACTGCTGAGACACACAGGAACTTCCCCCTACCTTTCTTGTGCAATCTTCTACAGATCTCCAGTGTCAGCTCTGTGTCTGCAGGATGAGGAGGGCAGATCCTGTGTCTCTTCATTGCCTGCAGCTTCTCAGCAAAGCCTTGAGCCCTGAATGTGTGCTACAGAAGGGGTTAAAGTTGAAGAAGTCCTGAAGAATCAGGGGAGAAGGAGACACAGAGCAGATGAAAGTGCAGGGGGGCATGGCCAGCACAGTGACATCTCGTGTACAGACTCTTATCTGATCTCTGAGGCTTGTGCACGAAACATCAGCAGAGTAGGGAGAGAAGCTGACATCACAGGTCATGTGACCCTAAGTGAAATCTGAGACAGGAGCATCTACAGATGAAGGAAGTGAATTGAAAATCTTTTACATTTCATCAGTTAAAAACATACAAAAGAACAAAAAAAAATAACTCGGACAACCCCTTTAATTCCGCTTTTATGTGTAGCCACATATTATGTATAAACTGATAAAATATATTTAAAGCTAAATTCACACAAATAAAACACATAGAATTTGGAAGATAAATGAGGAATGTTACGTCAAACCCACAATAAATAGTTCACTGGTGTACATTCGCTTTCTGCAACATAGTCCACTGTTTTCAACTGAGACCATTTGGTGGAATACACAAAATATAAATAATGCGGGTCACAAATAATCTTTCCATTAGGCCTCATGCACATGACTATCCGTTTTGTGGTCCGCAAAATACGTATGTGGTCTGTGTACCGTCTGCATTTTTTTGTGTGGTTTCATTGACTTCCATGGGTCTACATTTTGTGGTATAGGGCATGTTCTATCTTCTGCAGAATGGACATACGGACATGGAAAGCACACGGATTACTTCTATGTGCTTTCCACGTCCTAATGTCTGTTCCGCAAAAGACAGAACATGTTCTATACTTGTTCATAAAATGCGGACCGCATACCCTTTGAAGTAAATGGGTCCGCAAAAAAATGTGGACAGTACACGGATCAAATATACGGATACGGTCATGCACAAAAGGCCTTAGCGGGATAATATACTCTTACATGTTGTAGCTACACGACAAAGGCCATTTACAAGACATGAAGGGTCAGATAGTAGCTGCCCTCTTGAAGCAGATGTATTTTTATTAAGGTTAGTTTCACACTAGAGTTTACAGATCTGGCAGGCTGTTCTGGTTGGGAACAGCCTGCTGGATTCTTCACTGCCGGAATGCCCTTCCGCCCCAATCAACTATAATGGGGTCTGGCGGTAATCTGCCCAAAAATAGGCCGAAGTTTGTGTCTGGCCGAATCCCATCATTCTAATCTGGAACAGCCTGGCGGAAGGCTGTACCAGCAGTGTGAAACCAGCCTTACATGGCCTACCTTGGTATCTGTAACAATGTAAGCACAGACCCTTCATGACAAGTAGAGTGATTATTTTAGGTGAACCAAAGTGTGCAGAAAAAACACTAAAAAGGGCATGCGCTGTTAGAAAAACACTCATACTTTCATTGTATCTACGTTCTAGCTGTTTGGCCCAGGTACTGTACATTGGAGAATGCTAGTAAGAGGTCATAACCTTTTTTGAAAACTAGTGTTATAAGTGCTGGAGATGAAGCTGAATATTATCTCCAGGCGGATTTTAAAGCGGCTCTGTCACTAGGTTTTAACCTATGTATTTAAATACATAGGTTAAAACCCCTTGACTTCTACAGTTAGAACATACCTTTATTGCAGAGTACAGCGCAGCGGTTGTGCTGAAAAAAGACCTTTAATCTTATGTTAATGGCCTTCGAGCACCGGGGGGCGGGCTCTTTCTTCCTGAGCACCGCTTCTTCACCGCCCCCCGGGTCCCGAGGCTCTCTCCGATGCCGACGTCCACGCCCCTCTGAAAATTGATTGACAGCTGAAATCCGCCGGCGCATGCGCAGAAGCGCTTGCAGTGCCGAACACCGCAAGCGCTTCCATCCTTGTGCGCACGCGCCGTCACTTCCGGGTTCAGCGAAGTGACGGCGCGTGCGCACAAGGATGGAAGCGCTTGCGGTGTTCGGCACTGCAAGCGCTTCTGCGCATGCGCCGGCGGGATTTCAGCTGTCAATCAATTTTCAGAGGGGCGTGGACGTCGGCATCGGAGAGAGCCTCGGGACCCGGGGGGCGGTGAAGAAGCGGTGCTCAGGAAGAAAGAGCCCGCCCCCCGGTGCTCCGAAGGCTCATTAACATAAAGATTAAAGGTCTTTTTTCAGCACAACCGCTGCGCTGTACTCTGCAATAAAGGTATGTTCTAACTGTAGAAGTCAAGGGGTTTTAACCTATGTATTTAAATACATAGGTTAAAACCTAGTGACAGAGCCTCTTTAAAGTGCATGTTATTGCAGCAACTCTTCCCATGATATGGGTTTAGAAAACACTTCTCTCTCTAGCCACAAGTCATAGTTCATCTGAAAATCCTCTGGTAGTTCTACGTGTTGACCAAGCACACTCTGGAGACAGTTGTCTACTGGAAGAAATTCAGGGTTTCTATGAGTCCGATCATAACGGCGAGAGTTGAAACGCTCAATATTGGCTCTTAGTGCACATTCCTCGGCTTGAAAATCCCAGGGGCGAGCATCAAGATCTATGTCAAGGGCAAAAAAATAAGTCTGTTAAAGAAATTTACACAAGAAAATGTAATCCAACCAGTTCTTAGATGTCGTACCGTTTCCGTATGCCCAGTCGTCATTTAGACGGTGTCGCACTTTCTGGTAAATGGCTGACATGGTTTTCATATTACTTTTTCTCCACTGCCGTCCTAGGTACTTGGTCTGTACTTTCAGCAACTTCAGTACATATAGCTGCATCATTGCCTGCTTGACTTTAAGAGCTCTTTTTAGAATGGGGGCAGACTTGAATACCACAAGCATCTATGGAAGAGAAATTAGAAAGATACATGATAAATGATAGCTGGAATCAACATGCACACAACTCTTTGGGCTAAAAAAAGTAAAAAGCAATGCTACAATGAAATGTCGAATCAGTACTGTAGAAGCACAGTATTGTGTAGATGACAACTGACAAAAAAATGAAGCGGTCATGTGGAAAATGCCACGCAATCTGCGGGCCAGAGAAGCTGAGCAGACTGATACAGTAAACAGTTTTATGGGGAAAGTATAACTACTCATCATCTGGTGTCCTAAATCTCTACTCCTCCTATGCTTAAAGTCCATTGTGGAGTCTCTTTAGGAGATAGCAGTCAATCACTTACACGACTTACCACTGGTCTCCTAAGCATAGAAAAAGCTGAGATTTAAAGAAATAAATAACAAGTTATACTAAATCTTATAAAAGTATACATCAATCTACTCAGCATCTCCTGCTCTATGGCACTGAATTTGCAAAACGGTTCACTTTAAATAGGTTTATGAGCGTAACACCCCCCCCCCCCGCTGTCAATGGCCTTTGTTGTTTGACTGCAGCAGCGATGTGCCAATCACTGGCCCCAGCAGTCTCGTGCTCTACAGTCATGGCCAAAAGTTTTGAGAATGATACAAATATTAATTTTTACAAAGTCTACTGCTTCAGTTTTTATAATGGCAATTTGCATATACTCCAGAATGTTATAAAGAGTGATCAGCTTAACAGCAATTACTTGCAAAGTCAATATTTGCCTAGAAAATGAACTTTATCCCCCAAAACACATTTCAACATCATTGCAGCCCAGCTAACATCGTTTCAGTGATTGCTCCATTAACACAGGTGTGGGTGTTGATGAGGACAGGGCTGGAGATCAATCTGTCATGATTAATTAAGAATGACACCACTGGACACTTTAAAAGGAGGCTGGTGCTTGGCATCATTGTTTCTCTTCTGTTAACCATGGTTATCTCTAAAGAAACACGTGCAGTCATCATTGCACTGCACAAAAATGGCCTAACAGGGAAGAGTATCGCAGCTAGAAAGATTGCACCTCAGTCAACAATCTATCGCATCATCAAGAACTTTAAGGAGGGAGGTTCCATTGTTGCCAAAAAGGCTCCAGGGTGCCCAAGAAAGACCAGCAAGCGCCAGGACCGTCTCTTAAAAGTGTTTCAGCTGCGGGATCGGGCTACCAGCAGTGCAGAGCTTGCTCAGGAATGGCAGCAGGCAGGTGTGAGTGCATCTGCACGCACTGTGAGGCGGAGACTCTTGGAGCAAGGCCTGGTCTCAAGGAGGGCAGCAAAGAAGCCACTTCTCTCCAGAAAAAAACATCAGGGACAGACTGATATTCTGCAAAAGGTACAGGGAGTGGACTACTGAGGACTGGGGTAAAGTCATTTTCTCTGATGAATCCCCTTTTCGATTGTTTGGGACATCTGGAAAACCGCTTATTCGGAGAAGACGAGGTGAGCGCTACCACCAGTCTTGTCTCATGCCAACTGTAAAGCATCCTGAAACCATTCATGTGTGGGGTTGCTTCTCAGCCAAGGGAATCGGCTCTCTCACAGTCTTGCCTAAAACACATCCATGAATAAAGAGCAACTTCTCCCAACCGTCCAAGAGCAGTTTGGCGATCAACAATGCCTTTTCCAGCATGATGGAGCACCTTGCCATAAAGCAAAGGTGATAACTAAATGGCTCAGGGAACAAAACATAGAGATTTTGGGTCCATGGCCTGGAAACTCCCCAGATCTTAATCCCATTGAGAACTTGTGGTCAATCATCAAGAGACGGGTGGACAAACAAAAACCTACAAATTCTGACAAAATGCAAGCATTGATTGTGCAAGAATGGACTGCTATCAGTCAGGATTTGGTCCAGAAGTTGATTGAGAGCATGCCAGGGAGAATTGCAGAGGTCCTGAAGAAGGGTCAACACTGCAAATATTGACTTGCTGCATTAACTCATTCTAACTGTCAATATAAGCTTTTGTTACTCATAATATGATTGCAATTATATTTCTGTATGTGATAAAAACATCTGACAAACACACATAAAAACCAGAGGGCAGCAGATCATGTGAAAATATAATATTTGTGTCATTCTCAAAACTTTTGGCCATGACTGTATACTGCTGAGGTCAGTAATTGACCGCATACGTCATGTGTGGTATACAACATGCTATTGCTGCAGTGGCAGAGGGGAGAGAAGTCACAGCAGATGTGGACAACCCCTTTAAGCTGATCTAAAGTCCATGAGCTGAACGCTTCATTTCAGAAAATGTTCAATGTACAATTATAATTTAGGCACAAGAATGTACAAAAAGTAGATAATACATCAGGTCCCTAGTACTTAGCAGTGGCTATTGCTTCTTTTACTGACAAGACGACACACATTCCTTGGTCTACTGTCATTCACGTCCCATCTCCCACAAGGTTTCAACATGACAGATTTTTTAGAATTTACTCAATTACAGAAAAGCATGTGAGGCATTTTAATACTTCATTAAAAGTTAGGCTGCATATTAATCACACAATATACTAAGATTAAGATGGAGTCTACCGACCATGGTTCTAGAGTGCTTCCACTTGGTCAGCTTGTTTAGGATGCGCAGAAGATTTATGCACGAAAACAAGTTACGCCAACAGAATCGATTATTATCTCCAGCTTCCTGTAAGGAGATTACAAGAGCAGTGAAAAATAAAACACGTTTATATCATTCAGTCTACATATATCATTTCACCAGACTTACCAAACTCTCTGCTGTTAGCTCTGGCAACTCATGGACCACACAGTACGGGTAGTCAAGAACTGAAATACTATTGAAATGAAAAAATACATTTGTTTACATGTAATTTACGAGAAATGTAATGCTATTTACCGCGCTCGCCTCAATCACCTGTTTTTGGCTGTGATGTACGACATGATATTTTGATTAAAAAATTTCAATATTAAAGGAATGCAATTTGCAAACACCAGGTGCTGAGCCATATATTCCATCTGGGGAAAGAAAAAACGTAAGCATGTGACAAAGCCAAAGCGAATACACATACTTGACTTTTCTAATACTGCATTCCGCTATTTGGTACACACATATTCTGTAACACTTTACAGACAAAGGGTGCATTATGTTAACAAAAATAACAAATATGGCAACACAAAGCATTATAAACCATGCAACAGCATGAGGCTAAAGAGAACAGAGGTCAGGTGGTGCTGCAGGACAAAGGTTAAAAGGCATATGGCTGGATGGGACCCTCTCCCTACACCCATGTCCTTTCCCATCCTTTACTGGACAAATGTCCATCAAATGTACATACAAGTACATATCCGCTTCTGGTCTACCACAATTTAGGCTGAGTTCACATTGTTGCTGTTTATTTCCGCTGTTCTTATCAGTTAGAGAAGCAGAACAACAAAAATAACGGAAGTGCTGCATAGGACACACAACTGACCTTAAATGGAGCTGAACAGACTCCACTGACTACAATGGACTCCGTTCAGTTGCCGTTTTAATTTTTTTTTTTTTTAAAGGGACTCTTTCGTCCGGTCTTTTTGATGTAATCTGCGATGGAGGCTCCAGTGCAGATGTGAACAAGCCCTTAGCACATCGGGAGACATATGAGGGAAATATTTAAGTCTACGTTGCCGTAATTTGTGCCAAATGTATCAAACCGCCAAATGTCTGATAAATTTGGTTCACCTTTAAAGAGGACCTTTCACCTCTCCTGACATGTCTGTTTTAATAGCTTCATGCATTCCCCATGTAATAACAATTCTGGAGCATCTATTCTTATGGCTCTATGTTGTACCATTCCTTTATTATTTCTACTAGAAGTTATATGTGAATTGCTAGCAGTCTGCAGTAAGGGTACACAGGTGTGGTAACCAGTTGGGGGGTGTGTACCTGCACACATGAACATGGCAGCACTGATTAGATAGAGTCTGTGCAGGTACCCCCAACTGCTTACCTCCCCTCTGTACCCTTACTGAAGGCTAATAGCAATTCATTCATAACTTCTAGCAGGAATACTAAAGGAATGGCACAACATACAGACATAAGAATAGATGCTCCAGAATTGTTATTACAAGGGGAATTCGTGAAACTATGAAAACAGGCATGTCAGGAGCGGTGAAGGGTGCTCTTTAAGTCCAACACCTCTGTCTTCAGGTCCTACCCCACTTTTTATTCCAACTGGTTGCAACAATTTTTTGTGCCCACTTTCACACTCACTTTTAAAAACTGGAATAAGAGGTGTAGAATGATGCAAAACCTTTGCACAACTAAGCCCAAAAAGACATAATTTGTGACTTTTTAATGCCAGAATCCTGCAGTGCAGGGCTTGATAAATTCTCCTCAATTTATGTAAAAGCAACCGTATTTTGGGAAAAAAAGAAAATGGAGAAAAAAATAAAATAAATCACTCTGACCTCTATATGTTTATTTAGTGCCTATGTGCCATTACAGCACCACTGCTCCATCTTCCCTGCAGGCTTTGTTTTCCTGCCTGCGGCAGTGAAGTGTCCATATACCACACATGACTGCTACAGCCAACCATTGGCCTCAGAGGTCTTGTGCCGTATACCACTGAAGCTACTGACTGGCTGCACTGTCCATACATGACACCATGGCTGCAGCGGCGAGGAGGATTGGAGCGTTGGCACCGGAACAGAGGGAGTTCGGAACAGTACGTTGTTTTTTTTAACATAATTAATGAATTAACAAATACAAACCTGATAAACATGGTTTAGCTTGAAATGTTTTAGTAACAGCAGTAACACAGCGGAGATAGCTTTCACAATAATCTCTTTGTGTCGATTCACATCTACTCCCAGTTTCATGCTCTGTAGAACAGTGGTTCTATACGAGAAAATGAGGGTGTAAGACAAGGATAACACAAAAGAGAAAGCAACAGCAGTGGAGGGGCAAATTCACAAAAAAAAAAAAAAAACACACACGACTTTACTGAACTTTATAGAAAGGCACAGATTTTCATTTCAGCAGCTGAGCAAAACAACCATCCTACACATGCGCCCACTCATCCCAGCAATACTTACGGCATTTCTTCCGGAAGCACATCTGCCAGAATATTAATTGAATCGGTCTTGGCCTTGGAAGTAGGTGCAGCAGCAAGCAGGATCTTCAGTAAGGCAATCTTAATGGATTACAAAAGTAACATTGATTTTAGAGCACATAGTAATTATTCTCAATATGTCTCTACAAACTCTAGCACACAATGCTCACTAAAAATGGTTACGACAAAGGGAACGACAGAGTGCTTGTGTGTCTTTACTGGACAAGTAAAGGGATTGTCTGATCAGCTAGAAAGATACAGCAATATATTAGCCCACATTATACAAGAAACTTACCAATTATACTCTACTTTCAGTTTTAGCTGTGACTCCCTCTTCTGGTAAGATTTAGGAGAGAGTTTTGGTTGGCACTCAGAAGTTGGCGGTGCACATGGCGGGAGTGATCACAATGAAGTATAAAAGGAATCCTGGCACTCTCTCTCTTCCATCGATCAATCTCTTTTATTGTTCATAAATACGGTTACAACAGGGATGCGTTTTGCCCTGTCCTGAGCCTGGTTGATAAAGACTCAGGACGGGCCGAAACACGTCCCTGTTTTAACAGTATTTATGAACAATAAAAGAGACTGATCAATTGAAGAGAGCGAGTGCTGGGATTCCTTTTATAACCCTCTTCTGGTTAGACAGAAGATCAGTTGAAGAGAGGGGATCTCACACATGATGCTACCTCAATCCAAACCGAGTGATGCAGTTGAAATTGCTTACCTCAAAACTTCATTTAATTTGCCTATGGACTTATTAACAATAATGAATATATCTAATACTGTTAAGTTCCTATTTAATAACAAATATCTCCCCCACCCCCAGAGTATATTCTGACCCTCTGTAGTTATTAATATTTGCAGGAATCGATTTATATTTATGAGTACAGTATAGTGCCATAGACAAAATAAAGAATATAACTTCTTTCTTATATTATTAAAATCATTATTATTTACTCTATGCAGCGTGCATAACATTATTTATCCATACAATAATAAGATTTTTTGTCTTTAATGTTTTAATTATGGCTAATTCATGGTATTGAAGTATTTGTCCTCTGTGATTTCTTATATGGATTTTAGCCTTCAATCAACGAGGCGCATGTACCTCCCCTTCCTTTAATTTTACCTCAAACAGTGTATTTTAAATCTTGATCTGTGTTCTTCAAGATATGTTGGTCATTGATTGACGAACGGACTGGTATGGTCCGGAAATGCGTTGCAAGTATGTCAAATTTTCTAGCACATTGTGTCATTTGAATTGAGGTAGCACCACGTCGGAGTTCCTCAGTCTTCAGTTGATCTTCTATCTACACTCCGGACTTTCCTCTGGATCTGGTAGGGAATCACAAGCTCACCCGGGTCAGCTACCTCTCTGGCTGTAATCTCCTTTTCTGTAATGACTGTCCTGTGTATAATGTGCTCGCTTATGCTTTCTTACATACTATTCCCTCTTCTGCTTCACAGTCACAAGACTGGAAAGTGTGGCGTTTAGACATGTGACAAGACGACAAATCTACCAACCATGTGATCTCCCCTCCTTTCCCCTCTCAAATAGATGGAGTGCGGCAATCATTTGGAGATACTGCGAACTTACATTGTACCTGTGGACTAGAGAGGAGCAGGCAGTTTATCCAAATGACCAACGTGCTCCATCTAGTGGGGTGGGACAAGCAGGAGGGGAGTCTCGCTGCAGGCGCGGTTTTCTGGTCACTGGGAAGTTTAGTGAGGAAAGAACTGCAATTCTACTGAAAAAGGTAGTGGGAAAAAAAATACTAGAGACACAAATATTTTTTTTCCCCCTGCCCTCTAATGTATGTAGGGTGGGGCAGGGTATTTTTTAATGTATATAAATTGTCTTATTTACATTATAAAAATAGAAAATTAAAAACATAATTGATCTGTTGTGTACTTTAAAATAGAGATAAGATGTTGTGCGTATTATATACACTTTATAGTGGAAATAATTAAACTATTATTTGAAACATATTTGTATTTAGTTTTTATTTTCTGCTTATATGTTTTTTTTTTTAATTGTTAATGATTGTAGGTGCAGCTATCCGATGTGAGTAGTGACTAGAAGATCCAGAGATTTGACTTACAGCAGTGACACAGACAGGAGAAATAAATGACAAATGGTTAAAGAGAACCTGTTACCACAAAATGCAATGCAAAAGCACCATGTTATAGAGCAGGAGGAGCTGAGCAGATTGATATATATCGTTTTGTGGGAAATTATTTGGTTAAACCTGTAAATTTATATCTTTGCTTTTTTCAACTCCTATGAATACCTATCGTCACAGGGAGCAGATGTTACCAGCGACAGCTCTCTCTGTATGACACTTAAACACACAATGCCATCACTGATAACACCTCCCTCCTGTACCGATAGCTGTTCACAGGAGGTCTACAAAGCAAAAATATAAATGTATAAAACACAAGTTTTACTGAAACTTTTCCCACAAAAATAAATATCTGTTGGCTCATTCTGCTCTATAACAAGCTACCTGAAGATTGCACTGCATTTTGTGTAGACAGGTCCTCTTTAATTTACTTCAACGGGAGACTGTGAGTATGCTCTGTGACCTGTGCTGAGGTCACCACGTGAAGAGATGTTCTGCTACAGTTCACCAATGAAGACATTAAAGTCCCTATCAGGTGAAAGTTGTAAATGCATACATCACTATTACTGAGTATTAATCTCTATTTTATGTGAAAGCTACAATGAGATTATTGGCACAGACATAATGTACTCACCATGTATTGAGGTAAACTGGGAAGAAGACCCTGGTATAAAATCTCTGCAGGTACTTGTTCAACCTCCTCTTCACCCTAAGTATCAATAGTAAGGATACCAGTTACATGTATAAGCTCTGAAAAAAAAAAAATAGACGAAGAATGGCAATGATACTTACTCCTGACAGTGGGCACCTTATGAACTCTTCCTCTAGGCGAATCTGAACCTCAGCAATAGAAGTATATTTGTGCTGTGGGAGAGGCAAAAGTGATCACTGTAATTACACAGTATCAGTTTTTTTTCTGACATAATAAGGAGCAACCATTTTAAACATATGAAATTTCTCAGTTTTACAGGACTTTGATACTGATGGCCTATCTATAGATTGGGGCATCAATGTCACATTGGTGGGTGTCTGGCACCCCTATTGATCAGCTGCTACCAGGGCAATATATGGATTTAGAAGAACAGAAGCAGGCAGCTCTGTACACCGTGTAGTGGCCATGCAAGGTTCCTGCAGCACAGCTCCCAGAATGGGGCTGAGCTAACAGCTGAGCTGTAGGGATGCCGGGTGTCGACCCCCCACCTATCCTAATGATATGTCATCAGTATCAATATCCTGGAAACCACTTTGATGTTGCTTGTGGATTTAAATCTTATCACTATGCATTATGCAATGTGTTTCCTGTAAAACAACTTCTGAATTAAACGGAACAATATCTTACTTCTTTTACAATTTCTATAGGTTGATTCACATATTACATTCACAGCACACTCACCAGCTTTAGAGTTCGAATGCTCTCATGAATTGGACGTGGTAAACCAACCACTGTATCTGTGTCACTGTGAGATTGAAGGAGAAGACATTGTAAACATTGCCTTTAATCTTTTAATAAATTAGGAAGCAGAAAATAAAAGCTTTATCTTACCTTCCAAGGGTGTATCCAATGAACTTACTACGACTCGATTCCAAGAATATCTCTATGTCTTTCTCCCTGTTTGAAGGTGAAAACCACAAAATGGCTTAGAGTTTTAATAGATTTGAGGACAGATGCAGTTTATCAAGCTCCATATTAAATACAATAGATGAAAAACTTAAGTTTTCCATCAGTCATTTATCTTCCTCAATCGCTGACCCCTGCTGTCTGCCAAGTCATGGTGATGTCCCATGTCTGCTAATGAAAGCAGTGTTAATTCATTGCTGCTTGTTAATGGCGCATTCTTAGGCAAAGAGTTCCCACTTCTCTCAATAGTAAACCGTACGGCCCTGCAGCTTTTTGCCCTATTGCTGGAATGGCTGCGACATTGGACAAGAGCAACTAAGTGAGACTTATGCCAGCTGGCCAGAAAGGAGGCAAAGTTCTGGCCTAAGAGACCCGCTCCAGCAATCGTGACTAGTCCAACATAGGGTTGTCCAGCCTCAAGAGATAAAACCTTGTTCAATTTATTTTAACGAATTAATAAAATACATCAGTGACATGTCATTTTAATACCAACGCTTTTCAATCAACAATTTGTAATCATGACATGCCATGGGGATCGGACGGGCTGTGGGGGGTAATTAGAATTCTACCCATTTTTGTAAGTATTAAAAAAGAAGTGGTCACCATTACTTCAACTGCCACAAGCACCTTATAATTTTCTTGCTCAAGTCTCCATTCATGTTATTTGTAAGTTTCGCTCTTTTTTTCATTTTGTAGAAAAACACCATATGCAAATCATGCTATTGAAGTCAAAGGGACAGCGGTGCTCACTCTACAAATAAAGTCTTCCGCAGCCCCAGACAGCTTCTTCACTGCTGATTGATGCCTGTAAAGCAGCAGACATCAGAAGCGATGCACCCCAGATCTTGCACAAGTGAAAAAGTAAAAAAAAGGGGTAAAAGTTTGAAACAAACCCCCCAAGAGTCAGGTTACTGATGTTGGACATTTATTTAATAACGCTTTACTCTCACCTCACTTTTGGCGCCCAAGGTAAACCTTTAGGGAAAGGAAGACGATCGGCAGGAGGCTGAGTAATTGATGGTGGCATCACTTCCTCCCGTTCAATGGAAAAAGGTTCTCCCTCTAAGCTGTTGTCCTCATCATTTTCCTCCTCTTCATCACGAGAGTCATCCGTTTTGTATGGATCCCGCTCATTAAATGCATCAAGGTTATCCTGCTTAATGAGAGCCTAGAAGACAAAGCCCAGTTGTACAGCATTCTGTATATAACTACATTTTATTTTATCCTCCGTTCCATTAGTGAGTTCATACAGTTCATTTTCTGGCAACTTACTTTATGCTCCCTTCTACCTCTTCTCTGTTGCTGCTCAATAAGATCAGATGCTGAAGCCGGTGGAGATGCAGCTCTCATGTTGCGTATTACTTTAATGCTATCTTCAGGAAGTGGCGGAAGTCCCAAGATCTCCCGCTTTTCTGCTTTCATCTTCTGCAAATCTTCAAACCCACCAAGAGTGCACTGTGAAGAGAAAAAATTATCCAAAATATATATATATATATATATATATATACACAAAACTGAAAAAAAAAAAAAAACTTGCAGCCATACACTTACCAACACTGTCTTCCACAGAAGCAACAGCACCTTTTTCATGGGAAAATGTGGAGCGTGACCACTACAGAACTTAGTGACCATCCCAAAAAGTAGCACAGCAAATGGCTCACTGTTATATACAGGGGATCCTGCATTAAAATGAAAATACAGAGAAATAGACAACTCAAACTTTTTGCTTTTATATAAAAAATAAATTCTTATATAATATATAGGACATTGTAAATTAACCTAAAAGTTAATACATAATCATGGTAAGTGTTAGGCTCTACTCAAACTACTGTCAAATACTTCTGTTCTTAAAGCTTATGTACACCTTTTTTATTTTAAATGCACACCATTGGGCCAATTTTTTTTTATTGCACTTATTTTGAGCTAAAAATCATTTTTTTTAATCCGTCTTTATTAACAATATGGAATCCTTTTTTCTGTACAGAGCTGACACGCTCTAGCAGCTGCCTGTCTTTTCCGTCATTTGGGGAGCCGACAGGCTCCTTATCTCTTCTCTTTGACCTTATAAACACTCATCAAAGCTCAATCCTTATCTTACTGAAAAGCTCAAATAAGTGTTTAGGACCTCTTAGTAGTTTAGAGATAAGAGTTGTTACATGATCTGTACAAAGTGAAAGTACTTGTTACACAATTTGAAAGACAGTTAACTCTTTGTGACAGAACGGCTCAATACAATAAAGGCCAACTAAAAATATGATTTTTAGCCAAATATGAGTACAATGCAATCATAAACAAAAATTGCCTCCGAAGGTATACCTAGCCTTTAAAGGCACACTGCCACAAAATGTTATTCTCTCACTTGATAGAAAGGTAAATGATGTAACTTGTAGTGAAGGTAATCTTATTATCAGTAACTGTGGTTGTGAGTTATCCACTTAATGTGACCAACACTAACTCTCCAACTGACACAGCATCTGGACAGGAAGTTAATTTTTTATATTCACTGGCATCAAGGCTCCCATAGGCATGAATAGAGAAACTGACTTCCTGTCCACACATAAGACGTTGTGTCAGTTGTGTTGATCACATGTACATATACCAATAACAAAGACGCCAGGGCCCTTTATCAGGCGACTTCCTTTTGTACTTCTGTCTTTTTTTTTTTTTTTTTTTTTTAAGAGATGAGCGAAGCGACTTCGGATGCTGCATCCGAAGTCGCTTTGCTAAAAAAATTATTATAATACTGTACGGAGATTCGTCTCCGTACAGTATTACAATGTATGGGCTCCAATGACCCGAAGTAAGTTATTCACGAAGTCGCATGCGAGTTCAGTTCCAAGCTTTGAAGTGGTTTTTTTACTGTAGTAATCAATTACCGAAGTTATTCCACAAAGTCTCACATGACTTCGTAAGTAACTTACTTCGGCTCATCGGAACCCATACAGACGAATCTCCGTACAATACTAACCCTCAGTAGAACCTAGCATTTGGTCCGCTCTTTCTCCTACCATTGTTTTTACTATGCCACTATGGCTTTTTATTTGATACTATGATGGGAATACCCCTTTACAGATCATATGGAGGTTAATAATCTCAGGTTACTGTAACCACCAGTTACACCAGTTAATACCCTGCTATTGTTTATGTGCCTGCCATTGCTATTTTAATATATATATATATATATATATATTTTTTTTTTTATTATATACTGTATTAATAAAAGATTTGTGATTTTTATTTCTATTTTCTGTGTTTTTTAGCTTGGTGGTGGTACTGAATTAATATTTTAAGGCTAAATTCACACGACACTCACAGTGAAAAACATACGTGTGACGGGCGCTTTTTTAACGGCTGCCATCTCGGTTTTGAGAACAATGCTAGTGTATGGGTTTATTCACAGGCAGGTTTTTTGACGGCCAGAGAATAATGGATGTGAAAAAATAGAACAAGTTCTATCCTGTTTTCACTGACCGAAAGCCCGCTTAACATTGAAGGGGACCGTTTTTAATGTTTGTTTCTCGGAAAGGCATCAGTGAAATAGGAGACATACAATATAATTATTCAGATGGCTGCCCTCATACCTAGCTCTGCACGGAAAGTTTGTCTCATGGTTTTCCAGTCCTCACTATCGGCTTCCCCCTCTTCACGTAACGTATCCACCATGAGGTACATGATGTTCAGAAGAACTCTGAAAAGCAATGGCAGTGGAAAGAAATTAAAACGTTTACCATTTAACAAAGTAAAACAATAATACAACAAGTTCTTAAAGGCAATTTAAAGTCACCTTACCGAAGGTCTGTGCTGTCAGCCAGAGAGATTGCGGGCTTCCGTACAGCATTACTGCAAGCGGCACTATTCCTAAAAAACATCAGAGACGCCATTCACTGTGATCTAACACTACAAGCAGGGCCTGCAACATTCTCCATTAGATAATATACTGAAGTACTGGAATATCTTTCTGTTAACTTCTATCTGGGCGTCCTGACCTGTCACTGAAAAGGAATCACAACGGCTTTAGTAGGTGAGTTAAAATGAATATTTCATTTTTCCTAAAGGGGTTATCCTGGAAAAGATAATGGTGATTTATCTTCAGGATAGGTCATCATTATCACTTAGGAGGTGGTCAAAGTCCTGGCATCACTGCTGATCAGCCTTTTCAGGGAGCTGCTGCCCTCACCGGAGTTCTGATGAGCGATGCAGGCTCCAAGGACAGCGCCGTACATCGTATAGTGGCAGTGCGTGGTATTGCAGCTCAGCCTCATTGACTTGAATGGGGATGAACTGCAAATAAGCCATGTGACCGATGTACAGTGATGTCACTGACCTAGGAAGAGGCTGCAGCACTTGAGACCTCTTCTAACAGCTGATTGGCAGGGGTCTGGCTGATGACCTATTCCTGAGGATAAGTCATAAATATCTCTTCCTGGATAACTCCTTTAAATTGAATAGTTACAAGTTTATTTTAGAATAAAGACAACGTTCTGTCAGGGCGCCCCTCACCACAAAAGGGCTTGCCTGCCCTGGACTATCCTTTTTTAGAAAGGTTACCAAACCAGAAGTAAAAGGCAACAGTTTCCTAATCACGGCATCTCATTAGCAGGAAAGCTTCAATATGAAAAGCAACCTACTGCACCACAGACAAAGGGGGAGATTTATCAAGACTGAGCTAAAGGAAAACTGTCTCATACCAACCAATTCCATCTTCGGATTCCACCTTTCATTGTTGACTGCTCCTTTGGAAAATAAAAGGTGAAATCTGATTGATTGCCATGGGCAACTAAGTCACTTTTGATAAATCTCCCCCGTAGTGTAGATTTGTATAAAGCCTGAAATGAACTCGCTGTGTAGTCATACAGTGTCCCCATGAGACTCCCCTAGAAGCAATGCAGTATGTCACAATTTGTCATGGAACCCCTTTTGCCTTGAACCCTCAGACACGCCTGTGTGCCGAAAAATTGCTGTTACTGGCCTATGTGCTTCAAATAAAGCAGTTGGTGGTGTCTTCCAGGAATTGGATACTCCAGGCTCGGGCATAACTTATAGGGAAGAATGTGAGAAAAAAACCAAAGCCCTCTATGTTCCTCCCTGTAACATGACACATGGCATATCTTCCTATGGGCACAGTATTTGGTACTGCGTGAAGCGATCTGGATCACAGTGAAGAATTGTAATACAAAGTCCATTAGAAAGTTCTGCAACTTATTGTCTGACGCATATTCTTTAGCTTAATAAAATCCTTTTGAATGTAAAATGTGTGCAAACAGAACCCCTGGAAGTAAGCATGCCTGTATGAAAGAATGAATCCGTTTCCTATACAGTGGTCCCTCAAGTTACAATATTAATTGGTTCCAGGACAACCATTGTATGTTGCAACCATTGTAAGTTGAGAAATCAGTTCCAAAGCCCCAAAATGTCATCCAAGATAAGAGAAAATGAAGATTTAAGAAAGAATTTAAGAAAAATAAGCAGATAACTAAGACAGATAAAACAAGTCCTTACATATAACAGTCAGGAATAGCTGCTAATACAGTTATTTTACCAAAGGAGTGGCCTTGATTGGTTGGATCCGAGTCTGAGGCGTTGTATGTTGAGTCTTGTTTCAACATACGATGGGTCAGAAAAGACCATTGTATATTGAAAATATTGTATCCTGAGGAATCACTGTATTTACTGTGGTATTTGAATCCTTATTAATATACTCACTCAACTTCCATGTTAAGAAGTTCCACAAGGGCATTGAATGCACCTGCTTCTAGTAGCAGGAAGATGTTATGTCGCTGCCAGGTCTGCACTTCAGACTCAGATGTGCACTCCCCAAAAGTGCCTAATAAAAAAAAATGAAAAAGGGAAAATTAGAAAACAACTAAAAGGTATAAAGGTAATAAAACAAAGCAACCTAAAAAAGGAGCAGAATACATGTGTGGTTGGAAATGCCCTCTACCTACCCTGTGCCACGTACAGGATTGCCCTAGCCACTTTCAGGCGTTTTTCCCTGGCCGTGACCTCCAAACCATCGAGGAGCCGCATGGTGTGTGCACGTTGCTGGGACACATCCAACTCTGTCCACTTTTTATCAGGCACTTAAATAAAAAAACAAAAACATCATACAGTACAATCTAACCGGAGCCCCTGAAGCCATTTATTGCACCAGTTACATAGATACAAAGCCATCTTCTCCAGCTTACCATGTAATCGCAGGTCATCTTCAAAACATTTCCTGTTCAATTGAAACTCTGGGCCTTCTGTGTAACTGTAGAGCTCTGATAGGATAAAGAGGAACAAAATAATACAATCGCCATACACATAACTCCACTGTATGTCATCATACCTGCAGCACAATAAGCTGCTGACTTCCTGCCCATGTCCTCTCTGAGGTCATTTCTTTCTATTGCTCACTGAATCAGTTCTCATCTCACGGAATCAGCAATTCCATAATGTCCTTAAAGGGATTGTCTCACTTCAGTAAATAGCATTTATCATGTAAAGAAAGTTAATACAAGCCACTTACTAATGTATTGTCATTGTCCATATTGCTTCCTTTTCTGGCTGGATTCATCTTTCCATCACGTTATACACTGCTTGTTTCCATGGTTACAAACACCCTGTAATCCATCAGAGGTGGTCGTGCTTGCACAATATAGGAAAAAAAGTCCTGGCATCTTTGGTGGCCGGGACCGTGGGAGCTCACATAGACTGGTGCTTTTTCCTATAGTGTGCAACCACGACCACCACTGCTGGACTGCGGGGTGGTCATAACCATGGAAACAAGCAGTGCATAATGTGATGGAAAAATGATTTCAGGCAGCAAAGGACACAATATGGACAATGACAATACATTAGTAAGTGGCTTGTATTAACTTTCTCTACATAATAAATGCTATTTGCTGAAGTGAGACAACCCCTTTAAGTATGAATATTTTCAAGAAATTTATTTGAGAACTTTTGTTATTAAAAAAGAGTCTGTTAGCAGTTTTGACCCTCCAAAACTTCTGACAGCACTAAATAGGTGAGAGGTAAAGAAGCTTAAACATGCTTATGTTAGTGTTTGTGCAGATTGTATGACTAAGGAATCTAAGTTATAATCCCCTGGTGCTGCGAAGTGTGCTAGAGCAGCTCCTTCATGTGCAGTGTCCTGGACATTCTGAACAGTCTCTAATCCCTCCACTATAGACAGCTCTAGCGTCTAATAAACCGTCAACCAAGAGCAGAACCCTTTTGGCAAGGTTGCAATTCACCACCTGATGGCTGGATCTAAGGTGTGTTACTGGCCGTGATATATTGTGGGTTACAAACCTTAGAAAGAAGTCCCTGTGAAAGCTGCATACACCTGCAACTCTCAGTCCTGACCTGATTTGTAAGTGCTGTAACTTGTGATTTATCACTGTTAGCAAGGAGATCCTGGCCTTGTTTTCAAAATTTAGATTGTCAGCTTTAAAGGGGTATTCCCATCTCACAAATGTAGTTTGTATAGTTAGATATAGTCATACCAATATTATTACTAATAGAATGTATTTATATAAAATGTACCGTTTAGAAGATTTGCCTATTTCTATATCCATTGTCCCACACACATCAGTCAGGCTGTTGCCCCTGGTTTACGGACCACCGTGGGCCATGTAGTAGTTGCTCTTTTTCAAACCCGCTCTGAGGTAACTGTTGTATTGTGAACGCAACATTGGCAGGAGCATGCGGAGACACCATCTTAGGGTTGTAGCCATTTTGTCTGCGCTTCCCAAAACGCAGCAGAAACGGAATCCTGTTCCAAGATCAATTCATCTCGTACGGAGCAGGATCGTTTATAAAGTCTGTGCGCTTTTGGACGGATACTGGACCCATTGTGTTTTGGACTGGTAACGTCCAAAACGCAGATGTGAAAGTACCCTAAGATGGTGTCCTCCGCATGCTCATTGTAATGTGCGTGTCACAATACTGCAGTTACCTCAGGAGCTGGGTTTTGAAAAGGAAGCAGCCGACCACCACACTACATGGCCACGGTGGTCGTAAACCAGGGGCAACGGCCTGGACTGATTGGTGGGACACATGGATATATAACAAATAGGCAAAATCTTCTAAACGGTACATTTATATAATGGATACCATTAGTAATAATATTGGTATGGCCTATTATCTAACTATACAAACTACATTTGTGAGATGGGAATACCCCTTTAAAACAAGACCAACAAGGCTTGTATCTCTAGCTGTTCTACAGCCCAAGATATTCCATGATAAAGAGACACCCCCCCTTCAGCTGTCTGAGACGTCAGCCTACGTAGGGAAGGAGAGGGGACATGCTGACAGGGGGACAGAACAGATACCCAGATTGTTTCTCTCTATGTAACTGTACATGTGCGCAGGGGAGGGTAATTTGGACTTCTGTGCATGTTACCAACCCCCTTCACCCATCCAGAGAGCATACTTATTCTCTTTTTTGTCACAAAATGAGCACTTGCTCATCTAATGAACCCCTTTGTGCCTTATTAGGCCATTCATTGATGTCATGACTCAGACGTGTCCAGATCACTGAGCCAAACAGATTGCACCATATACACCACAAGCACATAAGCATCAATAAAGTTTACATTTTACACTGCCCCTATCCTGTCTATAATTGATTAACATATACAGACTGCGTCTCTAGCGATACCCATTACATGCTGCAGTAATAGCGATAACAGTTATCATTAGGGAGGAATACCTAATATATTTCTGACAGATGGAAAACATTTTCAGCAGTCAGAAAAGACATTTTTGCTCATGGACTGTCACCATAAACAATAATAAAAAAATAATAAGGCCCCATTCACACGACCATATATTTGCAGGCCCGCATTACTGCGGACCCGCAAATATATGGGGGCCGCCCGGCGTGTGTTCCGCAGCGCTCGGAACACACGCCGTGAAGCCCCATTGAAAATGCCTATACTTGTCCGTGCGCACGGACAAGTATAGGACATGCTTCAAAAGAGCCACGGCACAGAGCTAGCACCACAGAGGTGAATGGGGCCGCATCTATTCCCTGCATTTTTGCGGATAGATACGGTCCCATTCATACGGTCGTGTGAATGGGGCCTAATAATGCAAAACAAAAACAACTGTATTCAGCCAATATTAATACAGGTTTTTTTGTTCATATTATGGATGCAATATCCCGACCTACTGTGGTTCATCAGAACCAGACGTACATTTTCTGGTGAAATGCAGGAGGTTCAGGTTGTGTATATAATACAGATGTAATAAAGCAGCAAGCTTTTAAAGTAATAAACCAGCACCTTGGAGTATGTGTAAATATATATATATATATATATATATATATATATATATATATATATAGTTTAGGAATGTATTACAGTTTCTATAGGGGGTGGAAAATTTATAATTACGCTACCAGTACTTGCATGCCAAAGTTGCTTGTGCATTCCTGCAGTTTTTGCATTTAACACTTTTTTTTGTCCAATTTTTGCTAATAATAACTGTTTGCTGCAAAGTTGCATGAAGATGGTTGTGCGGAATAATTATTAGGTTATAATTTTATACGCTGTATTATTTGTACTCTCAGAAAATGCAGATTTTGCTAACATGACAGTTGTTTGCCATGTACAATATACATTTTTAACACAAGTCGATGATGACCAAATATTACATGAACTCTGTTCGTGTTTTAAGAGTATGAGTTCTTGTTGATGTATACAGTTCTGGTATATATGGGCTGTGCTGCGCTTTATAAAAATAATTTCTGTCAACAATCCATCCATAAAGATGCAATCATCAGGTTGTCCGCTTTCAGGAAAATGATAGATTTTGGGGGTGCAGTTACTTTTGAAGGACTGTAATCCTCATATTTTATAGGCTTAAAGGGGTTCTCTGGTGATAATGACATTTTACTGCCAGCAGCCGGTCCCACTCCACTAGGGATTCATACTTGCCTGCTCCCCGCTGGTCCTCCGCTTTGTCCATGTTCAGGACTCCTCAGTGTTGACATCTGGCACTACATGGTTGTGGTCACGTGCTCCACTGCAGCTAATAACTGGCTTCAGCAGTGATGTGCTGCCCGGTCACTGCTAAAGCCAATCACTGGCTGCAGTGGAGCATGTGACCATGCCCATGCTGCGCTGGATGTAAACACTGTGAGGTCCTGATCATGGAGATACCGGAGGCAGAGCAGAAGACCGGAGCAGCGGTACGTGGTATGTATGAACTCTGCAGATGTCGATCATTTATTTTTAGCAGGCGTGGTCTAAATAATTTTCTGCTAAGGTTAAAGTTTCTAACATCCACTGTTAACTAATTTTTATGAAAAATTACATTTTGCCGCAAAGTTGCATGAAGGCATTTGTGTGTATAGTGGTGTGACAAAATATATAGGGGGGGCATGTTATTGTGATTTTTTTTATTTGGTAACTTAGGTTTTGTGAAAACTGCCCTGGCTACCAGAGGTGCTATATGTCCAAGCATCCCATGCGGGGAAAGGGTTAAAACTTGGACTCCACTGTCAAGCAACCTGCATGACTATCAACATAGCTATGTTTAAACTGCCCTTGTCCCGATATCTGGCAGCCATTCATCTCCCCTGCTATACTGAAATCACAGTGATGTCTGCATACTAGGAATACGGCTACCCGTTCTAATACAGTAACCCTAATCCCCATACCTGAGAGCTCCGCAGCCCATTTGTCAGCGTCAGCATAAACGAATTCTAGATCTGGGGACTCTGAGCAACCCTGTAAAACACAATGGTGTACTAAGAACATATACACACAAAAACCCACAATATCCTCATCAAATAGTATACTCAAAAGTTATAACATGAGCCGATAGATACCCACCTGAAAAGATCACTCAATTAGGGTCCATTCACACGTCCGTGTGTGCTTTGCGGTCCGCAAATTGCGGATCCGCAAAACACGGACACCGGCCATGTGCGTTCCGCATTTGCGGACCGCACATGGCCGGCTCTATTATAGAGATGCCTTTTCTTGTCCATGGCTCCGGACAAGAAGAGGACATGTTCTATATTTTTGCGGGGCCGCGGAACGGAAGTGCGGATGCGGACGGCACACTGTGTGCCGTCCGCATCTTTTGCAGCCCCATTGAAAATGAATGGGTGCGGAACGGATGCGGACACATTCTGCGGACGTGTGAATGGACCCTTAACCATAGAACTCCCAAATTACTTCATAATTAAATCTTCAAATGTATTATAAATACATAATATCACAAATAAAAAAGGAGAAAAGAAAGCAGGCTACATGGAAAAGCCAATACAGATGATAACACCGGTATAATATATCCAGCTCATAGTTTATTGTACACCTGTATATCCACTGCACAGGTCACATATGGAGCACAAAAGAAAGCTCAAGGATGTGTATAAGAAATATATACAGTATACAATGGCATATACATGAGACTGAGTCAGGCCTCCTCACAGCTCCGATGTCTGGTGCTGAGATCTCAAGCATGCGCCCAAGTGACCATCTCAGAGGGGGGACGACCTCAAGAGATCTTCACTATGCCAGCACATGCGCAAGATTTCACTGTCAATCTAAATGGGAGGGAAAGTGGCAACAGGGAAGCAATGCGGTGCTCCAAGCACTAGGCCAGCCCCTCTGTGCTCAATTGCACATAGCTGAAAATAAGAATTTCTCTGCATCATTAATACCAATTGCAGAGAAAAGGGGCTCATTTACTTCACCATGATCAACCCTACCAGGCAGCGTCCCTGTTTTAATAGGGTTGATCATGGTTGGTCCAGTTCACCAGCTGTCTGTTATCTTCAGATGGAGCACAGTCTACGTACTGGTGTAAAACAGTTTTCTAGCAGGAAACATGTAGAGATGTATTACACTTTATTTCCAGTGCATGTCAGTACCGAAAGAGCATCTATTAGTATGATCAACCCTATTAAACCAGGCATATTGCCTGGTAGAGTTGATCACATTGATTAAAACCATACCTTAGTTATGTATGTAGCTAGCAGCATTTTTATTATTATACAAATTTGCGTTTTCAAGCACCAAGGTGCCGGTCAGAAGACTGGAAGCACCGTTGTTGTAATGCGCCCCCTCCTCCCTTTGATTGACACTGCTGGATGTTTTGTGTATTCTTGCGCTGTGGCTCAGCACTCGACAACCTGCTGCTGCTTCCTGAGCAATGGAGATGCTGACTGCACTGAGGACACGTCAGTCCACATGGAAGTGGACGCCTTGGCTTTTGTGCCTTCGCTTCTAGGTGATGTCTTGTTTCTGGAGTCTGTAACTGTGCACAGCTACGTGGGATTATTTTCATATATTCACATACTGTAGGCTTTTTGTACAGTGTAAGGACATTTCTGTACTACTAGGTCTGCATTATGTATATATACACCCAGAAGCACCAAAGCCAAGGCCTCCAGTTCCAGGTAGACTGATGTGTCGCAGGAGCAAGAATACAGGGCTACAAGAGATTTCACAGCCCTGTCAATCAAAGGGAAGAGGGGAGTGCAGAAAGGGTGTGGGCGTTACAACAGTGTTGCTCCAAGCCTCCTGGCCGACCCTTTGCTGCTTGAAGCAGCTAATTTGCATAATTATGAAAATGTGAATACCTTAGAAATATTGCAGGCTACAAACTGAACTAAGGTATTATCTTAAACAGCATGATCAACCCTACTAGGCATATGTCTGGTTTAACAGGGTTGATTATGCTGACAGATGTGCTTGAATACAAGAGGTATGCGAAGATCTGTATGTGTCACCTAGAGACAGCTGGGGTTGCTAGGCAACATGCTTTAAAAACCTGCTTGGCCACAAAGTAATCATTGCCGTGTCTTCATCCAATCAGGCATTTGGATTTCACTGGAGATTCTTGTAATTGCTTTCTGCCCTGATCAATGCTATCTATATCCGAGCATCACATTCCAGCTGCTGTGAAACTACAACTCCCAGCATGCACAGTTGTTCAGCTGTTCTTGTACCTCTATATGGAAGGCATGACCCCTATGTGGCATCATGTTACCATCCTATATTCTGGAGGGCATGTTCACACTGAAACTTGCCGCCCATTGACTGGAATGAAAATCCATTACAAAAGTCTTTGGGTCAGTTTCAGATTCCTACTGAAATAAAGCTGTAAGAACGTGTCCTTAAAGGGGTTGTCTTTATCATGTAGAGAAAGTTAAAGGGGTTCTCCAAGTTAAATTGAGGATAGGTCATAAATAAATTTAACTTGGAGAACCCCTTTAATACAAGGCACTTACTAATGTATTGTTATTGTCTCCTTTGTTGGCTAGACTCAGTTTTCCATCATCACTGCTCGTTTCCATGGTTATGACCAACCTGCAATCCAGCAGCGGTGGTCGTGCTTGCACACTATAGGAAAAACCACTGGCCTCTCTGTTGGCCGGGACTGTGGGGGTGTGCATAGACACACCATGCGCAGCAGTCCCTGTCCTGGCCTCCTCATATCTGCTCTGCAGCAGTGGTTGTAACCATGGAAACGAGCAGTGTATGGTCTTCCCATCTTGGACATTGGGGGGGTATATCGCTAGGATATGCCCCCAATATCTTATAGGTGCGGATCCTACCTCTGGGACCCAACTTATACTTTGTACGGAGCCTGCAAAGTGCCGACATGTGTGGCCGCCCTCCATTTATTCCTATGGGAGTGCTGAAAATAGCTGAAGCAGCACACTCGCCTATTTTAAGAAGTCCCACTGAAATGAAAGGAAGGCACACTGCGCAAGTGCAGCCACCGCTCAATTCACATCTATGTGGCTGGTGGAAATAGCCAAGCCAGCGGTTGGCTATTTTCAGCGCTCCCATAGGAATTAATTGAGGGTGGCCACGCATGCCGGCACTTTGCAGGCTCTGTTCAAAGTATAACAGGGTCCCAGAAGTGAGACCCCCGCCTATCAGACACTGGGGGCATCTCCTAGCTATATGTCCCAAATGTCCAGGATAAGAATACCCCTTTAACTGCTGAAGTGAGACTCCCTAGCTGGAATCCATACTACACAAGCAGTCTCCGGAAATCTTCCAGATCTATATATACCTGATCCTAACGCCCATTATCTCCAGGCGCTTTCCTCCTACTTCTTCAGAGCAGCCTGACGCATAAGTACAGCCCTCTTCACACAGCGGCACCTACAGAAAACGCATTCTAACCTCGGAATCCTTGCGCTGATTGCGATTATATTCTCGCCCCTTTCCCGGCTGAGGGCTCCCGGCACCAACACCCCCGACACCGGTTCTCATTTTGTTGTTGACAGTCATTGACCCGGAGGCCTCCATCTTCAGTAGAACACACCCACGTAGCCAAACTATCGCGATAACTAACTACGTGACACGCATCTCGTGGAACGCAAGCATTTCCGTACACTTGTACGTACGGCGTTCCAGACGGCCGCCAAGAGATCACGTGATCGACCTCTTGCTGACAGCCTCGTGACTATGCCAGGATGTGCTGAGGACTAGTAGAGAGATGTAACCGTGTAATTGGGGGTTGTAGCCGATATTGCCTCTCGTCAGAAGAACTAAGATACATGCATATAAGAAGTGGAAATGTAAAACTTTACTGAAGAGAAAGCCCTCTCCCGCTTTGTGCTAGGAGTATGTTCACACGAGGCTCTTTGTCACGCGAAAATCCGTGTCCCAGTGGTGGGCTTTGCTGTTCTTGTTTTTGTGTTGTTTTTTTTGCCGGAAGTGACCTGTCAGTCGTTGAATCGGAAACCCTGGTATATTTGCTGTAGTGAATATTGCCATGTGAACATAGCCTAAAGGGGCTTTAGACACAGATGACACATGTCTGACAGTGTAATATGGGGGAAATTTATAAAGTACTTTTTTCACATTTGAGTAACATTTTTGCAAATGTTTACTTTATTATTTTTTGGCATTTTACGCCAGTAACTCCAGTGGGAAAGTGGGTTAGGTTAACGATGTTCATGAGTGCAGGGTGGATGACTTGTTCTCAGGACAGGTCATCAATATCAGAAGGTGCAGGGATCCAACACCCCCATCAGCTGGTCGAGGAGTAGGCCCTATGTTGTACGAACGCTGCTTTGTCTTCTCCGTTTAGCGAGCAGTGTAATTACAAGCTGTCTCATTCACTTCTATGGGACGGCTCCTTCCTATTCAAGTGTATAGGAGCAAGCCGTCCCATAGAAGTGAAAGGGGCGGCTTCCTGTAATTACACTGCTGCAACGTCCACAGTGAGCAGATAAACAGAGAAGAGCACTGCCCTCTCTTCAAACAGCTGATCAGCCTCCTGGCGATCTAGTATTGATACCCTATCCTGTCAACCCTTTCAGCCCTGGAGGTTTTTTTATTTTTCCATTCACATAGCCATATGAGGGCTTTTTTTGTGGGACAAGTTGTACTTTCTAATTCCACCATTTGATATTGCATACAGTGTAGTGGGGAGCTGGAAAAAAATTCCAAATGGGGTGAAATTGGAAAAAAATGTCCCGTCCCCCCCCATGCTAGGATATGCCCCCATTGTCTTATATATCAAGGATCAGAATGGGAAGCACTGCGCCTGGAGGACCCCAGGTTTCCCAGGGTCTGGCCCCCACTGGGCACAGCTCCCCCACCTGCTCCCACAGAAATGAATGGGAGCGCACCGCGCAAGCGCAGCCACTGTTCCCATTCATTTCTATGGAGCCGACGGAAATAGCCGAGCCAGCGCTCGGCTGTTTTCGGCGGCCCCATATAAATGAATGGAGGGCGGCTGCGCATGCGCAGTGTGCCCTCCTTCTCTTTTGGGGCCCTGTTCTCAATATAGGTGTGGGACCCACACCTATAAGACAATGGGGGCATATCCTAGCAATATGCCCCCATTGTCCAAGATGGGAATACCCCTTTAAGGGAAATTAACCACAAATAGAATAACGTTTCCCTGGTTGTTGTAGATAGATGACAATCATATACCCCAGAAAAAATTCTCTGAATCTCCAGTAATACAAAATTTGTGTATTTGATCCAATATTTGGTTCCTCTGTAACAACATGCTATTTAACTTCTGTACTTTTTAAATCATAGCACCTTTATGCTTCATTTTTTACCATATCACTAAATAAACATAAATGAAATATAAATAATAAAATAGTCTGATAGGTCTAGTGAGCCACATTGAATCGCCGTGCTATGTTAGCACTAGACTGGTACAGATGCACAGAATGATCAATAACACACACAAGATAAGTAGAATCTTAATTTGGGTTTATTTTATATTGCTTACCTGCATGGATCATTGTAGTATTGCATTCATTAGAAATCATTCACATATATATATATAAATAAAATAAATCTCTGTGAAGCAGATCAATCTAACATGCCGATAAAAGAATCAATAGATGGCTGTAGGAGTCTCACAACTGGAAGGGTTGTGTCAGATTTCAGCCCTTTGCGCAAGTAACAATCACGTACAGCAAAGCAGTATTTGTGAGCGTCTATTCTCGGAGACAGTGTATAGGAGCACCCCGGCTGAGGTTACAAGAAGGCAGGTATCGCATGCATAGCATGGGACTTCTTGAGCACCATAAAGCCAAATTGAGGGCTGTGGATTCACATTTTAGGAATATGGCATTTGCTGGAGATATCATTAGAAGTTATTGTGTAGAAGTGCAGGCTAAATGCTAGCAAAGAATCACGTTCATCTAAATCTAAAATACGGATCTGAAACCTCCGCCCGTGGAGGAATAATGGCGCACAAGCCTGAGAGATTTTGGATAAAAGCAAAGCTTATGGTGTCCACACTCTGAGCTCACAGTGTTATACACAGTTGTGCGTACAGTGCAAGGGTTATCTAGGAAAACTCTTTTTGTCAGAAAGGCGGGTGACCTCCAGTGTGTTTCCCCTGTACATTTCCAACTTGAAGATACTGATGTGTTCTGTGTGTCAACAACAGTAATGACATGACATAGAGAGTTGGAACAGCGGTCACACTGGAGAAAAATGCACATCTTAAGTTCTTTTTCTTACAGCTCCCATAAATGTTCCCCTGTATTTTTCATATTGTGTCATGTGTGAAGTCTCTTGACAGCTTCAATGATTTTATACATATACTGTAGAACAAGTAGCTGATCCTTATCTTGGACTGAAGAGGGACTGTCACTAGGTTTGGAGCCACTAAATTACCCACATGTCATTATGCAGCCCGGGTTTAGCACTGCTCATATTCCCGGTTCTGCTGGGGATGAGTGGCAGACTCATCTCTGGTTAAGATATAAAGGGGTATATAATATAAATGTATCCCACCCAATAGATATCTCTGTTATATCACTTTCCCCCACATACCACCATTGATCAAAGCTGCCTTATTGTAAAGTTATTAGCTGACCACTGCATCTTGTGGCGAATCAGTTTTGATATTCAGTTGCTGTAGGTTACGTCTTGCATTGGAGCCTTGTAATGTAGGATGTACAAGCGTCATTGATAAGAACAAGGGGCGTGGTTAGTGTCACATGTCCTGCTGATGTCAGGACACATTTTACTGGCCTTAGGCATGATGGGACACATGACCAATGAAGAAGTAGAATGCAAGCATGGGATAAGAGAAAACTGCAAATGAGGTAAATTGGAAACAAAAAACTTCAAGGAGGAATTGGAGCTAGAGTAATTCATGAAAATATACTTTAGGGCTCATGCCCACGAACATATTTTTTGCAGGTTGGATGCTGACCCATTCATGTCAATGGGGGCCACAATGTCCGTTCCGCGGCCCCGCAAAAATATAAAACATGTACTATTCTTGTTCACATTACGGACTAGGATAGGAATGTTCTATTATGGTCTAAACGTTCTGTTCCGCAAAATGCAGAAAGCACGCGGTCGGTATCTGTGTTTTGTGTATCCGCAATTTGTGGACTAGAGTGAGAAGTAGTTTATGACACAACACCTTTAAACAATGCAGACAGGTCTGGAATGCTAAATCCCAAACCAACATGCTGGTGGTTTAGAAAGCTCGAAACCTGGTGGCAGGTTCCCTTTAAAACCAAGGTGATGAAAAAAGAGCATCGCTAACCTGGACCAAACACTTGCTATTTAGCTTTAGAACATTTAGTGGCCAATATTCCTTAAAGGCTGTGTACACCTTAAGGGGCAATTTTTATTATTGCATTGTACTCATTTTGAGCTAAAAATAATTTTTTACATTGGTCTTTATTAAAAATATGGCATCTTTTTTTCTCTACAGAGCTGACATGCTCTAGTAGCACCCTTTAGATTTTCTGTCTTTTCCGTCCAATCAGGAGCAGACAGTCTACTTGTCTCTGCTCTTTGATATTATAAGCACTCATTATAGCTAATTTCTTATCTTAGAGATAAGGTTTCAAAGTGAAAGTACCATATTTTTCATTTTATAAGACACACTCCCCCCCCCCCCAAAAAAAAAGTAGGGGGAAAATGGCAGTGCGTCTTATAAAGCGAATACTAGTGAGCGCTTCCATTATGGTGGCGCTCACCAGTATGCATTAGGTTCCGTGAGCGGGGAAGAAGTGCTGCAAGTGCTTCCGATACTTGTCCTCCCTGGTCTTCTTGCTGGGGCCGGCTCTGCACTGTCCTGACCCCGTACAGCATCAGGACGTAGTGCACATACTATGACCTGACGCTGCACGCAGTCAGGTGACAGTGCAAAGCTGGCAGGAGAAGACAGAGGAGCGCCGGACCCGGAGCGGAGGTAAGAGAGGTTTTTTATTTTAGTCTTGTGGGGCTAGGTGGGCTGAGCTGAGGTCTGATGGGGCTGATTTGAGGTCTGAAGGGGACTGAGTGGGCTGATCTGAGGTCTGATAGGGGTCTGAAAGGGCTGATCTGAGGTCTGATGTGATGTCTTGATATTTATGGGGCGGTCTGATATAAGGACCAGATATGAGGTCTGATGAAACATATTTTTTTCTTATTTTCCTACTCTAAAATCTGGGCGCGTCTTATCATCGGGTGCATCTTATAAAGCGAAAACCACAGTACCAGTCACATAGCTAGAAAAACTGTTAACCCATCATGACAGAACAGCTCAATATTTTTAATAAAGACCAATTGAAAAAATGTTTTGTTTTTTTTTTAGCCAAAACTAACATGCAGTCATTAAAAAAATGCCCCTGAAGGTGTACATAGCCTTTAAGTGCTCTCAATTCCTTTTTGTCTAGCTCTGCTCATAAACAAACATCAAACTAAATAATAAAAAATAAAAGAGGTACCATAGTGAATTAAGGCAACAAATTTGACAGAGCTGATAGGAGGCATTGTTTGTACTTTCTGTAAAAAAAAAAAAGCTTGAAGGTAAAGTATAACCTAGATCTTCTTTGGCCTACCACATCTGGAGGCTGGAAATACATACCACCAAAGCAGCCTCAGGGAACACTATTAGAAGCATGATATATAATTATATTTTGTTCAGAATCATGAAAAGATTATTATATTTTCAAGAGAACTGGCCTTTTCGAGGCAAAGTAACAAAAGTAAAAGGAAAACATTCTCTGACCGTTTTTGGTGACTTCAATTTCGACAATGGTTCCTTTATAAACCAGAATTTCCCACTTTCAAGGTCGCTGGCATACTACTGAAGACTAGGCACCAGGGACCTATATAAGGTGGCATGATCTGACAGTAAAACAACTACATTTAATGTGATAGGAGCAGGCAGATCATGCATAGTGGAGTCTACCTACCATAATTCTGCTGATTTTTAATTAACAATTGTGCTACCGGTTTAATATATTGTAAGATTCAGGTGATAGCCCCCTTTAAGCTTAAAGGGGTTGTCCGGGTTCAGAGCTGAACCCGGAGCTACCCTTACTTTCACTCAGGCAGCCCGCCTGACTAGGGCATCGGAGCATCTCATGCTCCGATGCCCTCCTTTGCCCTGCGCTAATTAGCACAGGGCAAAGGCATTTAGCCCGGTTCCGGTGACGAACCGGGCTCTGCCGGGCAGAGGCTTCCACCCAGCAGTGAGCCTGGTGATGTCACCGGCGCTGATGGGCGGGCTTTAGCGCGGCCCTAGCCAGTAAAACGGCTAGGGCAGCGCTAAAGCCGGCCCATTACAGCCGGTGACGTCACCGAACACACTGCCGGGCAGAAGCCTCTGCCCGGCAGTGTGTATAATGTAAACAAAAAACCCTTGCCCTGCGCAATCCAGCGAGATGCTCCGATGCCCCAGTCAGGCGGGCTGCCTGGGTGAAATTAGGGGTATGTCCGGGTTCAGCTGTGAACCCGGACAACCCCTTTAAATACTGTCATTGGAATATAAGTATTACATTCCTGGATTCTGCATTGTGAAATAACCATGTTTCTTCCCATATATTGTATGGAAGTGAAAACATTCGAACACATATCCAGGAAACTGACAAGATAGAAACATAAGAACACACAGACAAATGAGGCTGGTGGTTTTCTTCTAAAGCTGTCTTGAGATTTCACAGGCAAGTTGTCCAATTTCAAGTATTAGTATCTACAACAAAATGATACACAGCGAAAGTTAAAAGACAGCAATATAAATACACATGTCCAGTAAACACCATACAGCTGGAAGAGAGATATAGAGAGAGCTGGTCACTGATTTCACACTGTGGTCGACAAGCCTGTTCTATGTAATGTTGGGATGTTTTACCTTGTGGGACTAATAAATACAGTAAAAATAACTAACTGTTAAAAAAAGTACAAAAAAAAAAAATCACATATTTTACCATAAAAATATCCACGTCCAAAAGTACCCAAACCACAGTTATCACATTATTTAACCCCTTCCCGCCGGCGCTGGGTGGGTCTTTAAAGAAGATTGCGCCCGCCAGCGGCTGATGTCCGCAACCGGCAGTAATGCTGATAGCAGACATTTATCCCCTCGAATGCCACTCCCCCTTTCCCCAAAATAAAAAAAATACACATCATGGGTATCACCATATGCGAAAACGCCCATACTATGAAAATACAAAAATTTCTTTCCCATACAGAAAACAGCGAACCAGAAAAAGCGTCAAAATGGCTGATTCGCTGTTTTTGGTTGCTTTATTTTCTAAAAAAAATTAAATAAAAAGTGATCAAAAAGTCATACACACTCCAGAATGGTATCAATGAAAAGTTCAGATTGCCCCGAAAAAATGAGCCCCCATCCAGCTCCGTACAAATAAATACCAAAAAGTTATAGGGGTCAAAATATGGGCAAAACGCAAGAAAAACTATACATATTAGATATCGCCAGATTTGTACTGACCTGGTCAGTTTTATTGCACATCGAACGTCATAAATAAAAAACCAGTAAAACTGTGGCGGAATTGCTTTTTTTTTTTTTTGCAATTTCACCCGTTTTGGAATTTTTTCCCGCTTCCCACTACATCATATGCAATATTAAATGGTGGCGTTGGAAAGTACACCTTGTCCCACAAAAAACAAGCCCTCATACAGCTATGTCAACAGAAGAATAAAAAGGTTATGGCTCTGTGAAGGCAGGGAGCGCAAAACAAAAACAAAAAACTCTCTGGGGGTTAAAAGGGTTAACCCGTAAGGTGAAGCCAGTATAACAAATAACAATGCTAATTCTGCCTTCAAAAAATGGAATACAAAGTGGTCAAAAAATTGTTTGCAGTTGTTTTTTGTTAAAAACATTGTACTGTGCCAAAGTAGTAATCCATAACAAAACTATGCCTCCTCACTGAGCTATGTGTGGCTGTAAGACAAGTGGCTGGAGCAGGTACCACCCCACTTCATCCTATCTGTAGAAGCACGTCCCCTTTTCTAAGCCCCAACCCTAGATGAAGATGGTGCAGCAGGAGATTAACCCATTTGTTCTCTGCAGTATGTGTACAAGATTATTTGTGTCAGCAGAAATTATTGCAGACTGTGCTAGATTTAGTGTATATATATTTAGTACTATATAAGAAGACTATATATCAGCAGTAGAGTCTGTATTTTATGATTATTATTATTGTTAGATTTAGATTATCTATGCTATCTTTCATTATAACGTTTTACCTGTAGTAGTTCGGTTTAAATGGTCCATTCTTGTTGAGTCCAAGATATTTGGCTTGGTCATCAGTTAACTCAGTTAAATGGGCATCAAAGGAAGGCAGATGCAAGCTGGCGACATACTCATCTTGAGAAAGGAATATTGAGATGGTTATTAAGTGCTTTACAGCATTCAAGGTACTTTGGAGGTATTTCTACAATGTGAGAATGTTGGACAGTTTATTGGTAATGGTGATCCTGTGAATGTATACAAGCACTAAGCTCTCCAGTGTATAAAATGTATCTACTAATATACAGCTTACCCATTTTCTTAGGTAGCAGGTACACATCCTGCTTGTATCTGCCTTCAGGGGCGTTGTACAGTTCAATTAATGCTAATGCCTATGGAGAAGAAAGATATTTTAAAGAGGTTTTCCAGGACTACAATATTGATCGTAGAGGTCCAACTCCTGGCACCCCTGCCGATCAACTCTTTTAAGAGGCCGCAGCCTCCTCACAGCATACCAAGCACAGCACTGTGCATTGTATAGTGGCTGCACTTGGTATTGCAGCCCAGGCCCAAGGAATGGGACCGAGCTGCACACAGACCATGTGATCGATGAACATGATGTCACTGGCCTAGGAAGAGGCAGAAGCAGCCTCTACAAATAACGGATTGGCAGGGGGAGTCTGTCCCTCACAGATCTGATACTGATATCCTGAGGATAGGTCATCATATGTCACAACCAGAAAACCGCTTTAACAGCACATACAGGATTTGGAATACATGAAACACATGGTTTTTTTCAGGACAATTTAATAGGATGTTCCAAATACTCCATTTAATGACATATCTATCATATTAGTCATAAGATAAAGTATATCTCCATCCCTCACTATCCCGTGAATCAGAGTGAGTGCCCTACCATTATCATACTGTAGCTGAACCAGCAAGAATTGAGAAGAGCCATGCCCATGCATCTAACAAGGTACTGAACTGTGGTAGCACTCTGGCAGAGCAGTACTAAGATATGCAAATGTATGCATGGGGCAACATTCATCCGACTGACCTAAAACAGTATCTTTTTGGCCTCTGGGCAGGTACCTTTGTATACTGTATAGTGATTTTTGATCCTGCCTGAAGAAGGAGCCTTCCTCTCTGAAAGAATGCAATATGACTTTTGCTGGTTAGCCAAAGGCCAAAAGTACTCAATATCAAAGTTTTTCTGGCTAACACGATATTAGCCAATTATTGCTACACATCACTTCTTACTGTATAGGGAAGTGTAGCATACTGTGCTTCCCTACGCAATGGGCCACCGCAAAAAAGTATACCACACAATACAGTGTAGCGAATGGCATATGACATTGTATGGCTATACAGTAGTATCTGTGTAGTAATAGTAGTATAAAATCTTTTTGCCATATACCTTAAGTGAAAGGCTTGAATGCTGTTTATGCAGAACCTTATACAAAAGAAGAGAATACCCTGCCTGTGAGGGCTAGGAATCATATACCCTGTAACTTGTACCCAATTAAGTCACTGAAACTTTGCTTTAACACACTATGGGAAAAGTTACTAAGGCTACCATCATGACAACACCTCTAACCAGTGCTCTGGCAATCTCACTGCACATTAACCTAATACAAACCACCAACCACATCAAACTTTACAATTATGTTATGTATGTATGGTATGGAAATGTATTCATACCCCTTGGACTTTCCAAATCTTTTCACATTGCACCCACAAACCTAAATGTATTTTATTGAGATTTTATGTGACAGACCAGAGCCTTCTCAATAGGCACCCACACCTTGGAAAAAGTCTATGGTGTACCAATATGCCTTAGATCTTTCCTGCCATTCATCAGCGCAGGGTGCACTATGAGCAGCACAGGCAGCACATTGAATGTAGGCAGGTTATAGCTAAATGATAAAGTACATGGAATATATACTATATTGGACTGAGTGGCGTAGCTATAGGGGTCGCACTTGCGACCGGGCCCCTAAGCCAGGGGGGCCAGAGGGCCCCCCCTTGCCACTTGCAGGCAGTGTTACTTTGTGTCTCCGCTCAGGGCCTGTCCTGGCCCGCTCACCGCCGCAGCCCGGACTTTGTGTATGCCTATTCCGATAGGGAAGCCCTGCTGTGGTGGGCTCGGAACAGGCATACACCATACTTCTCTTAACGTCCTGAATCCTGACGTTAGCTCGTCAGGACGTTCCTGTGCGGCATCACAGCAGGCCCCGCCTCCTCCCTCATGCTGATTCTGGACATGGAGAACCTGTGCAGCGCGGCAACAGGAAAAAGAAGAAGAGAGAACAAGGCCCCAGCCCCCTCCAAAGCGTGGAAGTGGCGTCTGAGATCCCCAAGGGCCAAGTAACTGTAAGTATTCATGTGTGTTTGTGTGTGAGTATGCATACACTGTGCCACACAATACATATACAGTATACCTGTACACTGTGTATATACTGTACAGCATGGCGCAAGGGATATATTGTCCGGCATGGTGTAACCGCCATGCATTTGCTGTACAATATACATTATAATCCCTGTACCATGCTATACAATGTACAGTATAATCCATACACCATGCTGTATAATATACAGTATAATCCGTACATCATGCTATACAATGTACAGTATAATCTATACACCATGCTGTATAGTATACAGTATAATCCGTACACCATGCTGTATAGTATACAGTATAATCCGTACACCATGCTGTATAATATACAGTTTAATCCGTACACCATGCTGTATAATATACAGTATAATCCGTACACCATGCTGTATAGTATACAGTAGAATACAGTAGAATCCGTACACCATGCTGTATAGTATACAGTATAATCCGTACACCATGCTGTATAGTATACAGTATAATCCGTACACCATGCTGTATAATATACAGTATAATCCGTACACCATGCTGTATAATATACAGTATAATCCGTACACCATGCTGTATAGTATACAGTATAATCCGTACACCATGCTGTATAGTATACAGTATAATCCGTACACCATGCTGTATAATGTACAGTATAATCCGTACACCAGGCTGTATAATATACAGTATAATCCATACACCATGCTGTATAATATACAGTATAATCCGTACACCATGCTGTATAATATACAGTATAATCCGTACACCTTGCTGTATAATACACAGTATAATCCGTACACCATGCTGTATAATGTACAGTATAATCCGTACACCAGGCTGTATAATATACAGTATAATCCGTACACCATGCTGTATAGTATACAGTATAATCCGTACACCAAGCTGTATAATATACAGTATAATCCGTACACCATGCTGTATAGTATACAGTATAATCCGTACACCATGCTCTATAGTATACAGTATAATCCGTACACCATGCTGTATAATATACAGTATAATCCGTACACCATGCTGTATAATATACAGTATAATCCGTACACCATGCTGTATTATATGCAGTATAATCCATACACCATGCTGTATAATACACAGTATAATCCCTACACCATGCTGTATAGTATACAGTATAATCTGTACACCATGCTGTATAGTATACAGTATAATCCGTACACCATGCTGTATAATATACAGTATAATCCGTACACCATGCTGTATAATATACAGTATAATCCGTACACCATGCTGTATAATATACAGTATAATCCGTACACCATGCTGTATAATATACAGTATAATCCATACACCATGCTGTATAATACACAGTATAATCCCTGCATCATGCTGTATAATATACAGTATAATCCGTACACCATGCTGTATAATATACAGTATAATCCATACACCATGCTGTATAATACACAGTATAATCCGTACACCATGCTGTATAATACACAGTATAATCCGTACACCATGCTGTATAGTATACAGTATAATCCGTTCAACATGCTGTATAATATACAGTATAATCCGTACACCATGCTGTATAATACACAGTATAATCCGTACACCATGCTGTATAATACACAGTATAATCCATACACCATGCTGTATAGTATACAGTATAATCCGTACACCATGCTGTATAATATACAGTATAATCCATACACCATGCTGTATAATACACAGTATAATCCGTACACCATGCTGTATAATACACAGTATAATCCATACACCATGCTGTATAGTATACAGTATAATCCGTACACCATGCTGTATAATACACAGTATAATCCATACACCATGCTGTATAGTATACAGTATAATCCGTACACCATGCTGTATAATATACAGTATAATCCATACACCATGCTGTATAATACACAGTATAATCCGTACACCATGCTGTATAATATACAGTATAATCCGTACACCATGCTGTATAATATACAGTATAATCCCTACACAATGCTGTATAATATACAGTATAATCCGTACACCATGCTGTATAATACACAGTATAATCTCTACACCATGCTGTATAATATACAGTATAATCCCTACACCATGCTGTATAGTACACAGTATAATCCGTACACCATGCTGTATAATATACAGTATAATCCATACACCATGCTGTATAATATACAGTATTTTATACTTGCAAATTATGGGAGACACTGAGGGCATCTACTGGGGCACTAATTAGGGGTATTTTATACTGGCACATTATGGGGACATTAAAAGGTTTTTTTTGCATTGGCACACATGAAGGCGAATTTTTGGTACTGTCACATTATAAGGAGAATTATTACTACTGGGGTTCTCTGGGGAACATGATTACTAGTATGGGCACTATGGAAGCATTATTACTTCTGGGGCACAGTGGGTACATTAGTACTGTTGGGGGCACTATTACTAACAAGTGCACTCTGGCAGAGAATTATTAGTTGGGACTTTGAGGAGCACTATTACTGTGGGGGGCACCCTGGCACAGTATCAGCGCAGTTATTTCTGGGGGACGTTATGTTCACACTATTACTGTCAGGAGCACTATTACTGTGGGGGGCACCCTGGCACAGTATCAGCACAGCACAGTTATTTCTGGGGGACGTTATGTTTACACTATTACTGTCAGGGACACTATTTGCTGGGCGCAGTTATTTTAGGACACTGTGTGCCAATAATTATTGAAGGGCACTATCTGTGTGGTACTAGTGGCACAGTACTGGGGGTGGTAGGATGATTTGTCCAGAAGACGGGAGGATGATGGAAAAGTAGTAAACTAAGATTTTTTTGTGTCAAACTGCAGAGATGAGAAATGGCTGAAAAAGGGTGTCTGGTCTGAAAGGAGAAGATGAGGAAAGAGAAGATCTACATCAGAGGAGACGTCACTGGATGTAAGAGGTATGGGGCGCTGTATTATACTGGGTGTAAGAGGTATGAGGCGCTGTATTATACTGGATGTAAGAGGTATGAGGCGCTGTATTATACTGGATGTAAGAGGTATGGGGCGCTGTATTATACTGGATGTAAGAGGTATGGGGCGCCTGTATTATACTGGATGTAAGAGGTATGGGGCGTTGTATTATACTGGTATGCGGGCGTTGTATTATACTGGATGTAAGAGGTATGGGGCGCTGTATTATACTGGATGTAAGAGGTATGGGGCGCTGTATTATACTGGATGTAAGAGGTATGGGGCGCTGTATTATACTGGATGTAAGAGGTATGAGGGCGCTGTATTATACTGGATGTAAGAGGTATATGGAGGGCGCTGTATTATACTGGATGTAAGAGGTATGGGCACTGTATTATACTGGATGTAAGAGGTATGGGGCGCTGTATTATACTGGATGTAAGAGGTATGGGGCGCTGTATTTATACTGGATGTAAGAGGTATGGGGCGCTGTATTATACTGGATGTAAGAGGTATGGGGCGCTGTATTATACTGGATGTAAGAGGTATGGGGCGCTGTATTATACTGGATGTAAGGGTATGGGGGCTTGTATTATACTGGATGTAAGAGGTATGGGGCGCTGTATTATACTGGATGTAAGAGGTATGGGGCGCTGTATTATACTGGATGTAAGAGGTATGGGGCGCTGTATTATACTGGATTGTAAGAGGTATGGGGAGCTGTATTATACTGGATGTAAGAGGTATGGGGCGCTGTATTATACTGGATGTAAGAGGTATGGGGCGCTGTATTATACTGGATGTAAGAGGTATGGGGCGCTGTATGATTAATAGCTTTGGATGTAAGAGGTATGGGGTGCTGTATTATACTGGATGTAAGAGGTATGGGGCGCTGTATTATACTGGATGTAAGAGGTATGGGGCGCTGTATTATACTGGATGTAAGAGGTATTGGGGCGCTGTATTATACTGGATGTAAGAGGTATGGGGTGCTGTATTATACTGGATGTAAGAGGTATGGGGCGCTGTATTATACTGGACGTAAGAGGTATGGGGCGCTGTATTATACTGGACGTAAGAGGTATGGGGCGCTGTATTATACTGGATGTAAGAGGTATGGGGCGCTGTATTATACTGGATGTAAGAGGTATGGGGTGCTGTATTATACTGGATGTAAGAGGTATGGGGCGCTGTATTATACTGGATGTAAGAGGTATGGGGTGCTGTATTATACTGGATGTAAGAGGTATGGGGTGCTGTATTATACTGGATGTAAGAGGTATGGGGTGCTGTATTATACTGGATGTAAGAGGTATGGGGCGCTGTATTAGGCTACATTCACACGAACGTTGTGTTTTGCAGTCTGCAAATTGCGGATCCACAAAAAACGGATGATGATCCGTATGGCATCTGTTTTTTTTTTGCGGATCCACTGAAACAATGCCTATCCTTTTCCGCAAAATGGAAAAAAATAGGACATGTTCTGTTTTTTTTGCGGGGCTACGGAACGGACATAGCATTTTTTGCTGACCCATTGAAGTGAATAGGTCCGCATCTGAGCCGCAAAATATGCAGATCGGAGGCCGCAAAAGCAACTGTCGTGTGAATCAGTCACTTCACTTCATTCACTTTTCACTTCACACATACTTGCTACTTTGTGTTGGTCTATCACATAAAATACATTTAAGTTTGTGGGTGTAATGTAAAAAATTTGGAAAAGTTCAATGGATATGAATACTTTTTCAAGGCACTGTGTATGTGTGTGCAGTCATGTGGTTTACGCAATATTCAAAGCCATGACTGCTAGATTTGAGGGCTATTCTTTGAAACAAGCTCTCCCCTCTGACTTACATGTGGTGCAGGGAGTCTGAAGTGGAGTACAATGCTCTATGATGTTCATTTTTCTTAGTGGCGTGTATAGAAATGTTTCACTTGTAAGTGTTTCACAACAAAGAATACAGTCCAGAGCGCCACTGCTCCTTTCCAATCTCTTGTTCAATTCTTAATGCGCCATCTATTTTTTTTACCTCGACTTTATTTAAGAGATTATCATGTGTGAAATAGCATTCACACATGCATTCATCGTACTCCCGTTTCCTGTGCACTCGGCTGGCGTCTTTTCCATGAGGGTAGTCCACAAGCTCTAGGGCAGCATAGTGCACTCGCCGCAACGCTTTGATGGTCACAAACTTTTTCTTCATGTCATTCAGCAAATCAAAGAAACCTATCAAATCAGAGTTTGTCAACTTACCTCTGTAGTTGCAGTTATTGAAAGTACAAATGTTGGAATGGTTGAGCAACTCAGATTGAGCAGACGGCCCTGGAGGACACAATATAGTTAGTATATCATGAAACTACTTCCACCACTTCTTCACAGTCCTCTGTGAACCGGTCACGATAACCAGTTTGTGTATAATCCCTTTCTACTTTTGTAGTTACCCCAATCTAATATGGAAAACAAATGTGTTTTGCACCACTGAGGCATAATGATTAGAGATGAGCGAACGTGCTCGAACCGTCGGGTGAGGAGGACGGATCCGGATGCCTGCGCCCATGCGAGCGCAGGGGAGCCGACCGGTACAGTGCTCGTTACGAGCACGTTCGCTCATCTCTAATAATGATGTATTAAATGGTCAGTAACTTTCCACACAACTTTGCATAAACCAACCGTATAAGCGACCACAAGAAACTTTGTAATGTTTTATCAGTGAGAAATACATAGTTCCACTGTTATCTCCTGTTTACCCATCCCCCACCAATTGCTTTTCACTTTGAAAAATGCCCTTTTCCCCATCCAGGACGGATCATCTTTGCAGGAGGATCATATTACACCTGTCAATGCTAGTCTATGGAGAGAGGATGGGGGAAGAGTAAGCAGGAGCTGAGGAGATAGGCACAGACAAGCAGACTACACAGCTACATAGGAAACCTATAGCTCAGCACAAATTATACATTCACAAAAATACAGGTCAGTTCTTCTCTTTATTGTCCTCCATTACCAAGGGGCTGCTTCAGAGATGGTTAGGAAGGAGATTTTCCTCCATTTACTATGTATGCAGTGGTTGGTAGCTAGTCTTCACCTACCATGTCTGAGGGAAATGCAAACTAGATATTCAGAAAGCACAGAGAAAATGCTAAAAAAATTCCAGATCCAAGTCATATAATGGCCAGAAATATTCCTCATGTACACACATTGTACTACTGATTAATGCAAAGTTTGTTGAAAGCTCATGGCCGATTTAAAGGTGTTGCCAAATAGGCGAATACTCAGCATCAGAATAAAAAGCTTTTCTTATGGAAAACATTGGTGCAAGTGGTGCCAGATAATATCACTGCTAAACAATACTTTAAACTATAGCATAGAACATAAATATCATGGTGGAGTGGGGGTCCCAGCAGTAGGAAACTGAGTCATAAATGTTATTTGAGAGAAAAACCCTTTTGACTTGGGCAGAGCACTTACCTCAGCCAGCAGAACTATCCTCTTTCCATCTGGCCAGATGACATGATCCACTTGAGATCTGATACGTTCCCATGTGAGCTCAGGAGTGCGTAAGCTGGTCTGAAAAAGAGCCCCGTCTTATTACTTTTAATTCTAAGACACTTAAAGGGGTTGTTCATTCTGAACATATATGATACATTGACAGGATATGCCATCATATTCTGACCTCTGCATAACTCTATCCACTTCTATGGAGCATCCTAAAATAGCACAGTACGCTTACTCAGCTATTTTCTGAAGTCCCATACGAGTGAACGGCATGCTACCTCTCTATTCATAGCAACACGATACAGGGTCCTGTTCTCGAGATGAAAGTAGTTCCCAAAGGTGGGACTCACATATATCGGACAATTATGGCATATCCTGTGGCTAGCTGATCAGCTGTTTGAAGTGGCCATGGCACTCCAGTGAGCACTTCAGGCTCCTCACAGCATTCCAAAAACAGTGCCGTTCATTGTATAGCGGCTGTGCTTGGTATTGCAGCCCAGGAAAATTCACTTGAATGGGACTGAGCTGCAAATAGGACTGATGAACATGATGTCACTGGCTCAGGAAGAGGCTATGGCAGTCACAGGAGCACTGTGGCCTCTTCATACAGATGAGCGGCGGGGTGCTGGGAGTCAGACCACTACCAATTAGATGCTGATGACCTCTTCAAGCAAAAGGGCAGTTTGAAATCTGTGCTTCTGGAAGACTACATATGCCCACCATCATAAAGTAAATGTATTCTATGATTCATCTACAGATGCATAGCTTTATTTTCTGCACATTACTTTATCAGAATGACTCATTAAAGGGGTATTCTCATCTTAGACAATGGGGGCATATCGCTAGGATATGCCCCCATTGTCTTATAGGTGCGGGTCCCACCGCTGGGACCCGCACCTATATCCAGAACGGAGCGGGGAGCGCTGCGCCTGGAGGACCCCAGGTTTCCGGGGGTCCGGCCACCACCAGGCGCAGCTCCCCGCGCCGCTCATAGAAATGAATGGGAGCCGGGCCGTGCATGCGCGGTCGGCTCCCATTCATTTCTATGGAGCCGACGGAAGTAGCCGAGCCAGCGCTCGGCTATTTTCGGCGGCCCCATAGAAATGAATGGAGGGCGGCTGCGCATGCGCAGTGCGCCCTCATTCACTTCGGGGGCTCCGTTCTCGAAATAGGTGCGGGTCCCAGCGGTGGGACCCGCACCTATAAGACAATGGGGGCATATCCTAGCGATATGCCCCCATTGTCTAAAATGAGAATAACCCTTTAAATAACACTATTATATGACTATTGTAATTAATGCTAAAAATAATAATACTGTGCTTACAACATCGATCTCTGTATTAGAATGTCCCATGTTACACACAATACAACCGTTCTTCATACGGTCAAGATGCTCCCTCATAACCACATTCTTGTTACCTACAGACCAAAGCAAGAAAGATCATCAGGTTAGGTAGAAGAATAATCCCACCTCTCAAAAACTGCCAGCACAAGTTGTCTACTTCTTATTTTAAATGCTGTCTGTCTACAGATTATGGAATTTCATGGTCTATACCTAAAAATCCCAACTGTCATATACCTGGTTACCTGTACAAGTGATGACCACATCCATTTGTCTTATAACTTCATTCAGTTTCACCACACGAAAACCTTCCATGCTGCATTGGAGAGAAAAGTATAGTACTGAGACCCAAAGGGGTAAAACAATCTACTTACAATTATCATTAAAGGGGTTGCTTGGCCAGAGTGAAGAGTGGTTACAAAGAGTGTCTCTGACTTGAGAAGACGTGTCATGTCCTGCATTACATAGACAGCACAGTGATTTGCTACTGCCAGGTTTAACCGATTACAGCTGATCATTGGTGGTCCTAGCAGGAAGCATTTTGTGATTAGCTTATTGTTAAAGGGGTTGTCCAAGTTATAAAAAAATATATAGCACTGTAAATCTGATGGGCAGCAATATATAACTAAGTTCAGCAAGTTTTAGGCAAAAAAAATCTATATTTCCTCATTTCCCTGGTTCTCTTCTGGCCTTTGTTTACATGCAATAACAACAATCTCAGCCCCTCCCCCCTCCCCTGTAAAGGCAGTGAATACAAGTGCTGAGTGACATGTCTGCCTGCTGGAATACTCAGCAGCATGTTGCATGTGTAGGACTACAAATCCCAGCTGTACAATGACACTGCTGATACACACAGGAAATTCTCCCTACCTGTTCTTGTACAATACAATTCTTCTATAGCTCCTTGCCCAGCATTTGTCTCCTCTCACTGCTGCAGCTACTATTTGTTGTAAAGCCTTGAGCCCTCAGTGTGTTCTGGCTGAAGGGGTTAATGTTTTATCTGAAGGAATCCAGGGAGAGAGCAGATAGCAGGAGCCCGGCAAAGAAAGGGGTCGTGGCCAGTGACGTCTCGTGTACAGACTGTTATCTGAACTCTGAGGCTTGTACACGAAACATCACAGACCAGGGAGATAAGGTGACATCACAGGTCATGTGACCCTCAGTCAACTCTGAGAAACCAGCAGCTTTAGAAACACAAAGTATATGGGAAAGTTGTTATACCTGACAAGTTAGAAACATATAAAGAACAAAAAAATAACTCAGACAACCCCTTTAAAGGAACCTTCTAACAACTAGGAATTTCCAAAGTGGACAACCAACTTATGTACACGTACATCATTTGCATTCAGGGGAAGTATGGAGCAAACTCATGATCTTAACACGCTCCATACATGGGCGTGCCAGCTATGTAAAACAGCTGACACCTGGCTGCAATGACCTGGACTGGCAATAACTATGATCCCAATAATTTAACTAACCCATCAGATGCCACAATCAATACTGACTGCAGCATCTGAGTGATTAGACAGAGGAGGGGGCTCCCCTCTGTTCTCTAATCAGATTCCTGCAACAAAATTGTGGGGTGTCAATTGGTTGCTATGGCAGCCTGGGGCCTTGTGAAGGCTCCCATTCGGCCATTGCAAACTGTCCATTAAGCCCTGCCTGCCTGCAGACCATGCTACAAACGATCATGTTATTCAAATCCCCCCTTAAAAATTGAAAATCAAATGTATAAAAAAATACCTAAATATAAAAAATTTAAATCACTATCATTCTCAATTTTACATATATAAATAATTAAAACTAATTATAATTGGTATTGCCACATTGCTATTAAACAAACTATAAAAGTATAAAAATATTCATCCTTCACGGTGAACACAGAAACAGTAATAAAAATGCCCGAGGAACCTCACACCTCCCCGAAAACTAGAATAAAAAGTGATTAAAAAGCTATATATACCCTAAATTGTATTGATAAATACTAGAGCTCACCCCACAAAAACAAGTCTTCAGTGAGCCCTGTAGATGGCAATACAGAAAAGTTCTGGGTGTCAGAATACAGGTCATTATTTTTTAAAAGTAGTAAAACATAATAAAAACCATATAGTATTGCCCTAATCATACTAACTCGCAGAAGAAGATCATAAAATGCCGTAAAAACAAAATGCAAAAGACAATGGTGGAAATACTTTTTGCAAATACTTATTTTCCCCCAATTTCAATAAAAGATATGGTAAATTAAATGGGCCATTAAAGAGGTTTTGCAGGCTCTTGATTTTGAGGAACTATCTTCTGGATTCACTTAAATGGGGGCTCAGCTGCAGTACATTACATTTTTAATGGAGCTGTGCTTACTGTTCCATTAAGGGTCCATTCAGACGACCGTAAGTGTTTTGTGGTCCACAAAACACGGGCACTAGCCGTGTGTGCTCCGCATTTTGCAGAACGCACACAGCCTGCTCTATGATAGAAAAGCCTATTCTTGTCCATGATAGCACAAGGTGTGCTGTCCGCATCTTTTGCGACCCCATTGAAATGAATGGGTCCCCACCTGTTCCGCAAAATTGCGGAACGGATGCAGACCCAGAAATATGGTCATGTGAATGGACCCTTAAAGTGCTAGCTCCAGCACCAGAGGCTGCAGCTAACAGCTGATCAATGGGGGTGCAGGGTGTCAAGGCTCTCACTCAACGGATATTAATGATCTATCCTGAGGATAGGTCATCAATATCAGGAGCACGGAAAACCCCTTTAATAAGTACAACTTGTGCCACAGGCTATGCGAACGGAAAAGTAAAAAAGTTATAGCCCTTAGCCGTATCAGCGCTGCCTCCTCTTCACTGTTTACATGCTGGCCGTAACGGGGGTAGTGGTGAATAGGTGTAATTACACCTCACAGCCCCATTAATTTCTATGGTAAGAATCGCTTCCATAGACTTGTATGGGAACGATTCTTCCCATAGAAATGAATGGGGCGGTTAGGTGTAATTACACCTACTCACCACTACCCCCGTTACGGCCAGCATGTAAACAGTGAAGAGGAGGCAGCGCTGATACAGCACGCGCCTCCTCTTCAAACAGCTGATCGGCAGGGGTGGCGGGTGTCGGACCCCCGCCAATCTGATATTGATGACCTATCCTGAGGATAGGTCATCAATATATATAACTCGGAAAACCCCTTTAAAGATGTAGTCCAATTATTTGCCTATCCAAAGGGGATAACTATTAGATCAGTGGGGGACTTATCACGCATGTGCCCAACTGCCTGCTCCTTTCATTTCAGGGTGCTCCATGGAATATGGGCCCCCGTTCTTGTGATTGGTGGGGTTTAAGGGCTGAGGGTGGTATGAAGTCAATTTTTTAGTGATGGAAAAATGTTTTTATATATATATTACGTGTATGGAAATGAATATGCCAGTGTCCAGTCATTCATATCATTTCAGTGTCCACTACTTACCACGCTTGTAAAGCACAGATAGGGTCAATCTCTGTGACGTGCACAATAGCACCTAGAGCCTTCAGAGCTGCACAACATCCTTTTCCAACCTATAAAGAAAAGATACATAGGTGAATATATTGCCTATTAGTAGACAGTAATTCATTACGACTAGACACAATTCACTCAAGTATTGTTTTCTGGATGTATTAAAGGGGTTTCGAAGACCTGTCCTTAAGAGAAGTCAATATCAGCTCAATGGGGGTCTGACTCCCAGCTATCATCTGATTATTGCAGGTGATGGGAGAGGGACCCCATCTCTGATGTGATCTATCTCAAGGATAGATCTCCAATATTTAGGTCCTGGAAAACCTTTGGAATGCAGTAACCCATATAAAAGAAAAAGAATTCTATACATTCACACAGACCGCATACATATGTTCTTTCTGCAAATGATAGAAATATGTCCTATTCTGGTCCGTACAAATGTGGTCCTTGAATTCAAGGTGTCGGCAAAAAAGGTGTGGATGGCCCACAGGCGGTATTCGTATTTTGCGCATCCACAGATCACAAACAGATATGGTTGTATGTATGGAAGATGACCTGCACTCAATAATTGGAAATGTATGGAATTTAATAAAAGGTATACATAAACTCATGCAAAGGATAAATACGATACATAGACACAAAAACAACACAAAATAAAATTGTTAACATTTTTAACAATTTTATTTTGTGTTTTTGTGTCTTTGTGTTTTTGTGTCTATGTATCGTATTTATCCTTTGCATGAGTTTATGTATACCTTTTATTAAATTCCATACATTTCCAATTATTGAGTGCAGGTCATCTTCCATACATATTATTTTATCTCTATTCTGGTATTGGGTGAACCAGAAAGACCGTTGCACCTTAGATATCCTTAGATACGACGTGTGCCCTCCATTTTTCTTCCAGATATGGTTGTATGCTTGAGGCCTTAACCAGGTTGTTTTGCACTCATGAACTCGCTTTAGGGGCTTTATGATGTATCATATGGTTGAGGGCTAGTTTCCATATTTCTCCCACAAAGTTAGTGTATATACAGTACCTAATTAAAGGGGTTATCCCTTCTTTCCCCTGTTGCATCTCCCCGGACAGCACAGGCAAGTACTGGTGACATCACTGTGCCAATTGCCTATGCGAGTGCACTCTCAATGTAGCTTGCGCTCTGCATCTTGGTATTGAACTGCTCCTGTGCCTCTACGTGTGCGCAGGACCTGTTCCATGAATGAATACTTCGATGCAGAGGAACTGCAGGGATTGGAGCTGGCGCACATGTGAGAATATGAGCGCTCCTGGCCACCACAGTCAGGAAAGGAAGAGAACACACAGCACAAGCATGGCCACCACTGCAGTATTGCAGCGTGGCTGTAACCCCTAGGCAACTTTAACACAGGTATGTCCAAACATTTTCACCCTCTCCATTGTAATGGGTGAAATCCACATGATGTATCTGCAGAATAAATTGACACGCTGCAGACATCAAATCCACAATGCCGCACCTTTCCCACTGCGTATTTATTTATGCAACGCGTGCATGAGAATTCAGAGAGTGAGGCGCATGTAGGCATTTTCATTCTCCCAAACAGTCCAAGCTCCGCTATGTACTCGATCCCAGTTCCTCCCTCTTGTACTACAAGTCCTTCCCCTCTGCAGGCGACACCAATGGTCCCTTGCATCCAAATGTTGTGCAGGCTACCAGTCAGCCTGTGCATGCACATTACGGTACATGCTATACAGTATATTACAATACATACTCTGCTACACGCACATTCAGTTCAGCTCTTTGAGATGGTCGTTTTCCACTTTCAGCGGTGCCACTGTCGGCAGCACATATGCAGTACATACTATGAAGCGGATGCCCACAGTATGTGCTGTAATTAGGGATGAACCCCAAACTTTGTTTTGATGCTGTACAGAGATCCGTGTCCGTACAGCATTAAAATGTATGGGCTCCGGCGAGGCAAATTTGTTATCACCGGAGTCTTGCAGGACTTCTGTGAATAATTGCACCATTTGTCTATTAAACTTGAAAACCATTTTAAAACTTGGTTCCAAAATCGGTTTCGGTAGTGGGGTACCAGTCAGTACCGAAGCCGACTTCAGATACCTGCTCACGAGACTTCGTTGATAACTCACTTCGCCTCACTGGAGGAGGAGACGGATCTCCGTACAGCATTAAAACGCAGTTTGGACTTCAGATCTAGGCGCTGAAGCTCGCTCATCCCTAGCTGTAATGTCAGGCGCAGGCTGAGTGGTCCCTTCGTGAGATTTGGATGCAGGGAACCAATGAAGTCACTCGCAGAAGGAAATGACTTGGGTCTGTCCCATTACAAACATTTATGCCTTATCCACAGGACAGTACTCTACCTCTGGCAGTCCCAGTGACACATCACATCTTTTGGATGTAAGTAACTAAGATATAGCTGTATTAGAGTTTGTTTTTTGTAGGACTAGCTTTACTTTTTTTCGCCTGGACGGTAGCAGTTTTATTGGTAGTATTTTAGGCTACATACTGTATCATTTATGGATTTTAATTTTATCTTTTTTTTTTGTTGAGGGAGAACACAAAAAAACAGCCATTGTGTGGGGTTTTTTTTGCTATTCTTTTTGCTTCTGTTTGCTAGGTGATAAAAATATCAAGTTAACTTTATTCTAGAGGTTATGACAGTTGTTATAGTACCAAATATGTATTTGTTTTATGCTGAACTATTGTAAAAAGATAGAATAATGATAAATTGTATTAAAAAGAAAAAACTATTTGGAGGGGTGTATTTATTAAAAAAAAGTTAATAATAATGCATTGGCCCATAGTAATGCATTGCTATTGACTGTGACATTTAAGGGATGAACATGATTGGAGACCAATACAGAAACAGCAGGTGGCGCTATACTAACATTATTCCTGGTATATTTGTGTATGAGTATATGAGTATTTTTTTTATAATTGTACATGTAAAAGTTGGTTATAGATATGGACTGAATTTAACTTTAAACGTGAGAAAACCCCTTTTGCTAATGAAAATGAACATTCAATCAGAGGCTCATTCACACAGACCGAATGAGGAATATTCACTCCTGATCTCTTCCTGCTTGTTAGCTCCTTTACATGCAGCGATAATCACTGCTGCATGGGAATGAATGATCATTATACAGTCCACAAAAGGGCAATGTGTTTCTGAAAAGTGGAGATTTTGGCTGGTGCATGAAAGATCTCATCACCCGACAATCGAGCACTTGCATGTTTGTCACATGTTCACATGAACGCTCATTCCAGATAATCGGCCTGTAAAAGCGCCTTACACATTAAAGATCATCTACAAAAGCTTATAGATTACAAAAACCCTGAAAGAGAGGACATGCAGCACCGGGTCTTCACCTAGTAACTAGCTACAAGTAGTTAGTAGTAGCATCAAACTGAATTAAAAAAATTGCAAAAAAGTTTACACTCCTGTCCTCCTTCAGGAAACTTCAAAAATAAAAAAAAATTAAGTTTTTTGCCAAAAGTTTTGAGATGATCAAATGTTTAAACATGGAAAATACCCTTGAGAAGATTTCATAGATTGGAAAATCTGAGCGTGCCAGGTGGGAAAGTCTATGAAATACTTGTGAAATAATTATCTGAATCATTCTTGGAATACGCCTTATACTGTACATTACTCACCTCTCCATATCCACACACAACAACTTGCTTTCCACCAAACATAACATCGGTGCTCCTTTTCAGTCTGCAGAAACAGAATATAACAGATCAGTAACTACTGAACATATGCCATGGTTTATGTTTTTCCATAGGACAGTGGATCTGGTTAAAGCGCTGAGAAGCCATACATTTGGCACGCAATATCTACAGTACACATACAGTGCAAATATAAATAACACGACTCCGCAGTTTGATGCTCATCAAGTGACTTTTACTTGTTGATCATACCGATATAATTAATATATAAACTGAAGAAGTGTGTTTAGTCTTACTGAGATTTACCACATACCATCAAAATTGCCCACAGCCATTCAGATCCTCCTGATAACTATGCTTCATGTTAGCACAGCACATACATTTCACAATTTATATTAGAATGAAATGTGAAAAATGTAAATGCTTTGCCTTCCCTATGTTATGTGACGTAATCTGCATGCGGATTTTCTGTGGCTTCTGCAGAGGGGGAAATCCGTGGTAAAAACCCACAACATAAATTCACATGCTGCTGACTTAAATCCACACTGCAGGTTATTTTCTGTAAAGGGTGGAAGAGATTTGTTAAAAACTCACTTACTTTGCTGGCACTGCATCACACTGTTGGTAAATCTGCGGTCAAAATACGTAAGTAATATGCCATGTGTGCGTGTATCCAAAAGTATCCACATTTGCGACAAATATTTCACCTGATTCAGGCCGTTGTTTATAATACTGGGGGACATTTATCAGGCTCGCCTGTTTTTAGGCTCTCGATTAGACAGGCGTATTTGCTTTTTCTGTCTGTCTTTTGCCAACTATTTATTAAAAGTCGCACAGCACTTCATAAATTAGACTAGGTGTATTGGCATTAGTCTGACCTCTGGTGTTTCTTTATCAGTACAACAGGTTCATATTCACTAAGACTGGTCTCATTAGTATGCACATGAAAATGTGGTACGAAAACTTAGTGAGCGGAAACAGGCGCATGTCTCCATGAAAGGGTGACTTTCTAGGCAAAAAGTGGAGCAATTCACCACTCAAAACCGATGTAGAAAAGTACACCAGTCCTGGAGTGAAGTAGAAATTATACTGTTTTTGTGACTAAATCAGGTGCAAAATAAGGCGCACCTACATAAATAGGTTGGAAAATAGGCGCAAAAGTTAAAAAAAGGTATGAACTAGTCTGACATCAAAACAAGGCGCAAATGCCTCCAAAACAGGCGCATTTTCAGTAGTAATTGCGACAAAATAAAGTAGTAACAACGTCCACTAAGTCCACTGAGGCATCATGTCACATGACTACAGCAGTCAATCATAGCATGGCCCTCTCAATGGACTGGCTGCCATGTTCATTTGTTGTGTCACCGCTAAGGCCAGAAAAACATGTCACCATTTTACAACTTACATACAGTGCCTTGCGAAAGTATTCGGCCCCCTGGAACTTTTCAACCTTTTGCCACATTTCAGGTTTCAAACAAAAAGATATAACATTTTAAATATTTGGTGAAGAATCAACAACAAGTGGGTCACAATTGTGAAGTGGAACGAAATTTATTGGATCATTTAAACTTTTTTTGTAATAATAAAACTGAAAAGTTGGGCGTGCAAAATTATAAGTAGCCACTGGAGGTGTCTGGCCGCAGCTTACTCTCCCTTTCCCCATCAGTGGACTGCAGGAGCCAGAACAGTGAGGCAGGGAGCAGGTAAGGATGCTTCCTACACGTCTGGCCAGGGGGTGATATTGAACAAAAAAAGTTGGACATACTGGACAATCCCTTTAAAGGGGTTATACCATTGTTAATGTAAAAAATTAAGATAAAAGATCATATAGTACATGACAATCCCTTTCTAACAAATCTAGATCCAGCCCTGTACCTCACATGGACATTCCTACACTGGATCAAAACTAATAGCCCAAACAGACACAGAATATGAAATAAATTATACATGATAAATTGCATAAAAATATTATTAAAAAATGTAAAAAAAAATAAATTAAACTTCATCGAAGTCTTGATGAATGTATATGTGGGCTATTTATGTATGTTTAATGCTATAATTAGATTGCGGTTTTATGGACTGCAACAGCCAAACAAGGTAAAAACCAATGTGAACACTGTCATTGAATAATAATCGCAGTCTCTGATTTATAGGTGTCCAATGTCCCAGGTGCATAAAAGATGGTCCCGATCCATAATATGTTTGTCAAAGCTACTGAGGAAGGAACTGAAGTTTCCGAAACGAGTTTAGCGAATTTATGTATGATATTACATTACAGCATCCAAAAGTTTCCAATAAAGGAGAAAGAAGTGTGCCATCGGGTGATATCAAGAAGAGGATCTGATATATAGATCAAAGGGAATGAACTAAATACCATAATATGGACACAAAAGCAAAATATACAATAGGATGCTAAAGAAACAAAGGGACAGTGACAAAAAGAGTATATGGAATAAAACACACGTGCGTGAGCTCAGCATGTGGTGTGTAAATTGGGACCAGGACCGCTATTATTGATGAAGAAACATATTTGATAGTGAATGTATCTAGATATCATTTGATACAGATTTTTGTGGATTTATTGTATATGAATTGTATTTTTATAATTGTATTTTATTATTATATGGGATCAATTAAATGGTTTTATTAATAGGGATTGGTTGTTGTAGACAGACCATTATTTATATAATATTTGGGCTATTAGTTTTGATCCAGTGTAGGAATGTTCTAGTGCTGCTACTAGGCCCCTATTATATTTTATATAACTTTCTGAGGTACTGTTTGGATTTACAACTGTACCTCATATGGACCCAGAGATCTCCTGGGAATGGGAACTTAAGGTGGCTCTGGAAAAAAATTTAATTAACGTGACCCCATGTTGTAGGTTGGTCCAAAGTGACAGAAGGCAGGGTCAATATGAGTAGGCAGAGACAACAAAACTGTAGTGCAGCACAAAATAATGCTACCACCCTGCTACCACCGCATTCAACTCTACCACTGTCCTCAGCACGGCAATACAGTTGAGTGCAGGAAGGCACTTTCTTTTGACAGCCAGGTGCAGATTCTCCCGGCATTAATGTACCCGACCAGTGGCCATGAGGAGGGTTCAGAGCATCAGCCCACCGGAAAATTTCCCTGTTGTATCTATGGCTCGTCCGCCCCTATGTCCCCCTATTTATTGATCCAAGTGCTCTGCTAGATATATTTCAAGCTGGCCGCGCATGGGAAAGGGAAGCTGAACATGAAAGTGTTAAAAAGCTTACATTTAAGTACATGATCATTACAGACACTAGTGCAGTTACAATATGAAAGACATACAATCTTGTTACTATAGCGACACTAGCATTTTATTCCTGCTCCAGTGAATTATCATTTCTATATCGCATTCAGCCTCATTTCATCACCGGTATGTATTTATTCACAACTCACAGGAGACATGTTGGGACACCAGTAAAATTTGTTCAGTTAAATATATACTGACACGCTCACTGAAGCATATATTATATCTGTTTTACATTTTGTTCTTTGAACTGTCCTTAAAAACATGTCTATGTATTGCATATATGGTATTTATGCATTTTTTATGCATTTCTTTAAAGGGGTTATCCAAGACTATAAAATGCCCCCCATAAGCCGGGCCCTCACAATTGAATATAATTACCTGGCTCCCCGTGCCGCCTCTGCTGCTTCTCCCCGTGTGCGGATGAAAACATCCGGTGTCAGGTGGGAGCAGCCAATAGCAAGCAGTAACGGGGACGAGCCTCCCTAGCATCGCTGGTGACGCTAGGAAGGCTCATCCCCATTACCGCCTGCCATTGGCAGAGGCGGTGCGGGGACCAGGAGCGGCGCAGGGAGCGGGGAGCCAGGTAAGTATATTCATTGTGAGGGGCCCGTCATGTGGGGGAGCATTTTATAGTCTTGGATAACCCCTTTAAGTACATCTCTATTTAGGCTAGTTTCACACTCGCAGCATAGTTTTGGCAGAGTCCCGGCATACTGTATTTGCCGGTGAGCAGCGGGATCTCAGCTGGACCCCATTATAGTCAATGGCACTGGCGGGCATTGTGGTAACATCCAAATGTTAAAGATATCAGCAAAACCGGATATTTTTCCAATATCTGGCCGTTCAGGTGGTGCTAGGCGTCAGCCCATTGAGGTCACATCTGGCAATGCCAGACCCAGAGAGCTCAGGCAGGCTGTTGTCTGCTGGAACTAAGCCGTGTGTGTGAAAGAAGCCTCACATACTAGGATTGTTACTTGAAATTTAGTTGGATTGACAATTTGGACTGACCATCAAAAATTCCTTACCCATCCAGTATTGATTCCCGACAGCAGTATAGATTGTCAAATTTCTGTTTGGTGACAGAGTCATTCACGTTCATGGCAGGAACACAAAGCTTACCGGCCTTGGACAACTGATACAGACTGTAAAAATACATGAAGAATATTGTAAAATGTGTACAAAGCATGGGAAAATGATCTTCTTATAATATTTAAGAGGAATAGAAATTATACAGATACATGAAAAATTGGATGATCCAGCAAGAATGCACTTTTAAAGAGGTCGTTCTGAGTTTTTGGAAATGAAGTTTGAATAGGTTGTCCATTTCGGACAATCCCTTTTTGTTCGGTTACCGGGACAATAATCTGATCACAGAGTGTTCATGCAAATGGCACACTCCGTGATCAGCTGTACACTGTGGGAAACTTTGCATCAAGTGTTCATTTCTTCAATGCTACTGAAAATGAAATGAAGAACTACACAATACTGTCTGAAATCAATGGTGTGTACAGAAGTGCTGGGCACTCCAGAGCAGATGTCCTCTGTAGCCCCTCAGACCCCTATTAAGCCACAGTTCCCTAATGGACTATACAGTGGGGAAAAAAAGTATTTAGTCAGCCACCAATTGTGCAAGTTCTCCCACTTATAAAGATGAGAGAGGGCTGTAATTGACATCATAGTTAGACTTCAACTATGAGAGAAAAAATGAGAAAACAAATCCAGAAAATCACATTGTCTGATTTTTTAAGAATTTATTTGCAAATTATGGTGGAAAATAAGTATTTGGTCACCTACAAACAAGCAAGATTTCTGGCTCTCACAGACCTGTAACATCTTCTTTAAGAGGCTCCTCTGTCCTCTACTCATTACCTGTAGTAATTGCACCTGTTTGAACTTTATCAGTATAAAAGACACCTGTCAGTGCAGCGCTGGCCCGGGAAGCCAGAAGAGTGCCAGACCCGGAGCGGAGCAGGACAGGTAAGAGAGGTTTTTGTTTCATTGTTATGTGGCTGGGTGGGCTGATCTGAGGTCTGATGGGGGTGCCGCAGCTAAAACATACAAGTGAGCGCTTCCATAATGGAAGCGCTCACTTGTGTTCATTCGCTTTATAAGACGCACTGCAATTTTCCCCCTACTTTTGGGGGAAAAAAGTGCGTCTAACAAAGCGAAAAAAACAGGAGTGTATGCCATCTGGCCCTGGCGATTTGTCCATTTTAATCTTTTTAAGTTGTACTTCTTCCTGGGTCAGACAGGGTACTTTTAATGGGGAATTTACTTTTATATTCTCCATTTCATCTGACAGTTTATTTTACTCAGTGAATACATTGGAATTTTTTTTTTAAATAGTTTTGCTTTCTCCTCATCGCTCTCTGCAACTCCTCCCTCATTACTCTGTAACGGGCCAACACCTTCAGGTTTATACTTTTTACTATTTATATGATTGAAGAACATTTTAGGGTTAGTTTTACTCTCTTTGGCAATTAATCTCTTGGTCTCTAGTTTGGCTGCTTTTATTTGTCTTTTACATATTCTATTTTTTTCCTTATAGTTTTTCATTGCTTCCTCGCTCCTCTCCTGTTTTAGTGATTTAAATGATTTCTGTTTGTCATTTATTGCTTTCTTTACAGTTCTACAGTATTTATCCACATTGTTTTTTTCTTGCTCCTTAAAGGGGTTGTCCGGGTTCAGAGCTGAACCCGGACATACCCAGGTTTAGACTCCGGCAGCCCTCCTGAACAGGGCATCGGAGCATCTCATGCTCCAATGCCCTCCCTTGCCCTGCGCTGGATCGCGCAGGGCAAGGGCTCTTTTGTTTGTAAACATTCACTGCCGGGCGGAGGCTTCCACCCGGCAGTGAGTTCGGTGACGTCAACGGCCGTAATGGGCTGGCTTTAGCGCTGCCCTAGCCATTTGAATGGCTAGGGCAGCGCTAAAGCCCGCCCATCAGCACCGATGACGTCACCGGGCTCACTGCCGGGCGGAAGCCTCCGCCTGGCAGAGCCCGGTACGTCACCGGAACCGGGCTAAATTCCTTTGCCCTGCGCTAATTAGCGCAGGGCAAAGGAGGGCATCGGAGCATAGGATGCTCCGATGCCCTGTTCAGGCGGGCTGCCTGGGTGAATTGAAAGGTATGTCCGGGTTCAGCTCTGAACCCAGACAACCCCTTTAACCTTTTATTCCCATGAGGTATGTACCTCTCACAATTAGATATTAGGATGCTTTTAAAAATATCCCATTTTGTGGCTGTATTTTTATTTTTGAGGACTTTGTCCCAGTTAGTTAGGCCTATGGCATCTCTTAGTTCGCTAAATTTTGCTTTTTTGAAGTTTGGTATTTTTGTTCCTCCCTGAAGAAACACTCTTTTGAATGACAATTTGAAAGTTATTATATTATGATCACTATTTCCCAGGTGTCCCCCAATCTGCTCATCTGTTGTTCTGTCAGGTCTATTGGTTAATACTAAGTTCAGTATGGCCGTCCCTCTAGTCGGGTCCTGAACCAGTTGGGAAAGGTAATTGTCTTTGGTTATTGCCAAGAACCTGTTTCCTTTATGAGATATACAGGTTTCAGTTTCCCAGTCTATATCTGGGTAGTTGAAGTCCCCCATAATAACGACCTCATTATGATTTGCCGCCTCGCCTATTTCGTTTAGAAGTAGATTTTCTGTGGACTCTGGTATATGAGGTGGTTTATAATAAAGTCCTATTAGCATTTTATTATTGTTTTTGCCTCCATGTATTTCTACCCACAGTGACTCCACATCTTCATGTCCCTCACTTATATCTTCCCGGAGTGTGGGGTTTAGACAGGACTTCACATAAATACAGACCCCTCCCCCTTTCCTGGCTGGATTCATTTTTCCATCACATTATCCACTGCTTGTTTCCATGGGTACAGACCACCCTGCAATACATCCGTGGTGGTCATGCTTGCACATTATAGAAAAAAGCATAGGCCTCTCTGGTGGCCGGGACTGTGGGAGTGTGCACAGGCAGGTTATTTTTCCTATATTGTGCAAGCACGACCACCACTGCTGGATTGTAACCATGGAAAGAGCAGTGTATAATGCGATCGAAAAATGAATCCAGCCAGTAAAGGAGGCAATATGGACAATCACAATACATTAGCAAGTGGCTTGTATTAACTTTCTTTACATGATAAATGCCATTTGCTAAAGTGACACAACCTCTTTAAAAAAAAAAAAAACTATCTTCAGAATAGGCCCTCAATGCCTGATTGGTGGCTGTCCAACTCTCAACACTGAGTCAGCACTCCCCGCCAATAAGCTGCAGCCCCTTCCTAGGCCTGTGACGTCATGTCCATTAGTCTCATGGCCTCTGAGCTGCAACTCTCCGCCATAGAATGAAGAAGAATGCAGCTCTTGTCCACATGGGTGCTGTGAGTCAGACTCTCACCAATCAGATATTGATGACCTATCATTAGGGGATAAGATGAAGAGTTTCCCACAGCAATCAATAAGATTACAAGTCTTTTTTCAAAGAGATTAATTTGTGGCTATAAGTAACTCTCATTCTTTTAGCTTGCACCTATTCTGGTAACAGAACCCCTTTTTTACAGACATAAGCAAAACTTTCTATTTTCCATGCTTTGTCCTATGAGTTTCTCCACATCTTGTTCTTGTTGCTAGTGCTGACATGCTGGGAGATTCCAGAGCAGGTAGCATTATAAAACCTAATTTACACAGCATACAACAACCACATGCAGCTGTATTAAATCTAATATTAATATTAAGACTTTAACCTCTTAAGGACCGGGCCAATTTTTGTGTGTTTTCGTTTACTCCTTTCTACCTTCCAAAAGCCACAACTTTTTAACTTTTGCCTTTACATAACCATACGAAGGTTATTTTTTGTGGGACAAGAGAATGTATTTTAAAGGTATCATTTAATCTACCTTATTTTCTATTGGAAAATGGGAAAAAATAATTATTGGGGGTGAAAAAAAAAAAAAAAAACCCCTCACAATTCCGCCAAGGATTTGGGGGTTTTGATATTATGCTATTCACTATACACCAAAAATGTCATGACATCCTTATTCTGCAGGTATGATTACAGTGATACCAAATTTGTACAGTTTTTGTTATGTTTTACTACTGTTAATAAAAATAAAATAAAATCCTTTTTAAAAAATGAAAATTTTGTTTGCATCACCAATTTCTGACACTCAGAATTTTTTATATTTCCATCTACAGAGAAGTATTAAGGTATGGCATCAGGGAGGGATCTGAGTTGTAACTTTTAGTCCCTTAGGATTTTCACAGGCTGCTTGTCAAGCCGTACCTTCAGCACGCCTTTTCAAGCAGTTAAGTATGACAGCTATTGGAGGCTTCACAAGGCTCCAGGCTGTCATAGCAACCAATTGGAGCCCCACACTTTTGCCACTAGGGCTCCAATTGGAGGATACAGGGAGGCCCTCCCTCTGTTTAACTCCACAGATGCCATTGTCGCTGTTGCTAGTGGCCTCTGAGGAGTTAAATGACTCGAATTGGCATCATCGTCAGCCCTGGTCACTGCCGGTGGGTGTCTGGTGTATTATACAGCCAGCACCCACCATGTATGGAGCGAGTTCAGCTTGAAAGCTCGCTCCATACATCCTCTGCAAGCTAATGCTGTAAATGTACTGTATTATACGTGTAGGGGTTAATGTGCATGTATACGCAGGTTGGTAGGCAGAAGGGCAGTAATGTATTGCACAGAAAGACATATACAGCAAAACAGCATGTGGATTTTAACATGTTTCACCTGAGAATAGGCCATCAATATTAAAATCCCAAAAAACCCTGCGAAATCCCCCAAAAATGTTTTTAGCATTTTTGTTTTTCACTCCTTGCTTTTCCAGAGCTTTTTATAATTTTCCGTTTACATAGCCGCATGAGGGCTTGTTTTTTGTGGAACAAGTAGTACTTTTTAATGGCATCATTTTCTATTGCATACAATGTAGTGAGAAGCTGTTAAAAAAAATTTCAAATGGGGGGAAATTGAAAAACAAAAACAAAAAACGCAATTCCACAATTTGTTCCCTATGCAGTAAAACTGACCTGTTCCTCATTCTCCAGGTCAGTAGCATTGTGACGATACCACAGTAGTTTTTCTTGTGTTTTAATACTGAAAAAAACTAAAAACTTGTGAAAAAAATATTTTTTTTCTTTTCATTTGTAGTTTTTATTCATACCATTTTGAAGTGTGCATGACTTTTTATTCAATTTTTTGGGAGGTGAAGTAACAAAGAATGGTGAATTGGCTATTTTGATTTTTTTTCTGTTACGCCAAATGGGAACAAATATTTTTAATTATTTTTACTTTTCATAGAATGGGCGTTTACAGACAAGGCGATGCGCGTGATGTTTAGTTTTTTTATTGTTTATGTATTTTTTTTATTCTAGGGAAAGGGGGATGATTTGAATTTTTATTTTTTTATACTTTTTCCGCTTTATAACTTTTACATTTTTTTGGTACTTTTTTGGTGACTAACGGGCAATCATTGGGTTTTCTTTTATTCTCTAATGCAGTGCTGCCACCTACAGGCCTGCATTGGAATATACTAGTAATTGGCCTGTAAGCCTTAGCACTATTACTAGGCTGATAAACGCGGCCAGGGCTGGTTTTAGCTCTCCCAGATGCTGTAGTCACATTTCATGACTAATGTCTGCGATCAGCATTACCGCCTATTGCAAACATTAACTCTGTGCCTCTGCTGTGTAAAACAGTAGAAACCCGGCGGTTATGGCGCTCGCTGCACTCACGAGCATGCATAGTAACATAGTTTATAAGGCTGAAAAAAGACTGATCTGTCCATCCAGTTCAGCCTGTTATCCTGCAGGTTGATCCAGAGGAAGGCAAAAAATCCCTGTGAGGTAGAAGCCAATTTTCCCCACAAAAAGATGCGTCATCTTTGAAAATGGGACTTCCACCATACATTTACGATGGAGGTCAGAAAAGGGTTAAGTGTCAGGAAAAATACTAAACTCACCGATGCACCCCAGTCACGCTCTCCTCCACAATACCACGGATCTTTTTATAAACATTTGGGTATTTCTTGTAGACCCAATGAGTCAAATCTCCTCCATCATCCAGAATCTAACAAAAAAAAAAGAAGCTTACAATTATAAGAAGTTTAACAATCATTACAAGCAATAAAGACTAATGGGAGCGTTAAGTGAGAGAAGGAGTTTCTAACTCTCAAATACCATGTTTGGCTGCCAGCTGTCACCATTCACAGAGCGATCAATGCACCACCAAAAATCATCTTCTGATTCTCCTTTCCATGCAAAAACTGCAACACCTAAAAAGAATATACAGGCTTATTATAGCAAATAGAAGCAAGAATAACACAACAATAGTAAAACAATACATGTTCATGTACAGAACGTACTGTAATCTTCACATTTCAGAAAAAAACTATTCTGGTGCCTCTTTTCTTACTATTCTGCCTTGTGTTATTCTTCTATTATTCTCTTTGGAAATAAATACATTGATAACTGGGACTTGTCATTACTCTTGACCAAGGTATGCTACGAGGGTGGCCTACAAGTGTGTTGTTTGACTCCACTCTCTTACCTCAGCTTCATTCTATTATCTGCACATGCTCCGGTGACAGCAGACACATATTCTGTGTTATAAGTTCTGGTGATGTCAGACACACGCTAGGTAGTATCATTACCGATGCATGCACAAAACCAAGAATCTATATCCTGGTGACTGGAATTACAGAATATGAACATCAACACCAAGGTGACCTTAAGGATTGATGCATTATGAGAAATGGTGGCCCAGGAACATCTGTGATCCATCTAACTGTAAGTGACTGCAATAGCAGTTGGTATTATCTGTGAGTGAATACTAACACTAGGGGCCCCACTGCTCTCTCTACTTAAAGGGGTTTTCCGAGTTATATATATATTGATGACCTATCCTCAGGATAGGTCATCAATATTAGATCGGCGGGGGTCCGACACCCGGCACC